>JAADVC010000207.1:0-29211 GCA_023334575.1 Pythium volutum | reverse complement strand
GACGCCACGACTGGACATGCTGCTGCCTGTCGCTAATAAGAAGCGTCCATGCCATGGCATGAAAGCACTAGCGCTTTGCGTTAGACCAAACCGAAGGCAGACAGCAACGCAACGTAACTAGGAAGCGATTGACGTGCAATATGAGAATGATACCATCTCTCCCTTCGTTGAGTGACATCGAATGGTCGTCTTTGGGTTTTTTTTCCTCTGTCCTTTCGGACACCGTTTCCCACGCGCCTGGTCGGGCGTGCGTGGGACTCGGCCTCTGGAAGGGTGGGTGACTCTCTGGATGTCGCCATGATATTCTTGGCGTTAACGCTGCGCGGGAAGGGAACGCGTTTCGCCCGAAATAGCGCGAGACGCGAGACAGTGACAGTGGCAGCACGGCTTGTCGGGCAAGATAAAACCGGCGCCGTCCAGGAAGCAGGCGGTGCTAATACCGTACCGGCTCGCGACGCCAAGCACACGCCGCGCGACGCCAGTGATCCACGTATCAGCATTAGCACCCGAACTATTGCTCGCGGCCGCTCGCTCTCGCGCGCGCATCGCCTACGAAGCAGCAGCATTGCGGTGCCCACGACTGTGTCTCTGGCCGGCCGCGTGGCCACGACGCGTGCGTTTGACACGCTTCTTTCCTGCCGCTCCACGCCGCAGCTCTCGGTCAGCCGCGAGGTGGCATCCGACATGACGGCCACCGAGGCCGTCGCGTCCCCCGCAAGCAGTCCGCCCGTCCATGCGGCCGTGAACGGCACGTTCCAGCCCAAGCGCCCGACGCTCTCGCGGTTCTTTCGACGGTACCCGTACGGCGAGCGGCGGTCGCGCGCCGTAGCACCGGCCGACGCCATGCCGTCAGCGACGGCCAGCACGGGCCGCCCGCGGCGCCGCAAGGCCGCGTCCGATGTGACCAAGAACCGCGACGGCAGCGTGATCCACATTCGCACGCACCACCGCGTGCGGCTCCTGGTCGGCGAGTTTATGCGCAAGCTATACGTTGAGCTCTTTTTCGTCATCATTGTGCTGTGCTACGGTGTCTTTGTGCTCGTGCAAATCAATTTGGCCGAGAGCGACCTCGCCGACTTGAAGAGCGTGATTGACGTGACCGACATTACGGTCGGCTCGATCTTGCTGCTCGAGATTTTGCTCAAGATTTTCGCGTACGGACTCGACTACTTGCGCAGCGGCTGGTCGCTTTTTGACGCAGTCGTGATCGTCGCGAGCTTTGTGCTGGGCATTGTCGCTGCGAGCGGCACGACGTCGATCGTGCTGCTCAAGATTCTAAGGCTGCGCGTGATTTTGCGTATTCTGCGTGTGCTCGTGGTGTTCGAGCGGCTCAAGCAGCGCTCGCAGTCTATGAACCTCACGCTCAAGCACCAGATCACGACGCCGGCCGAGCACGTGCTGCGATTGCTCCACGATCTGCGGTTCCACCCGGCGCTGCGCCGCAAGGTGCGCGACGACATTGAGTTTGCGATCGACGTGATCAAGAACAATCGCCTTTATGACGCCAACGAAGACATGCTGCGTGCCGAGGGCGTCGACGACGACACGCAGCAGTGGCTCCGTGGCGAGGTCATGAAGGTCAATGATACAAACAAGGCACTCAACGACAATCACGACGACGACGATGATGACGAAGATATCGAAGACCGGTCGCCGCTCGGCGCGGGGAGCGACGTGACCAACGGCAACGCGATCGCGGCCGGCAACGACGCGTCCCATACGGGGACTGCGTCCGCCCACAACGCCAACAGGGCGTTGAATGGATCACCAACGAATGCCATGCGCCGCAGCGTGACCATGAAGGAGTTGTTGCCGCCATTGGACCCAGCCGCCGAGTTTGAGTTGCAGTCGCTCATGCTGAACGTTGGTGCCTGGGGCTTTGACGTCTTTCGCGTCAACATTGTGACCAACGGCAACGCGCTGTGCCACTTGGGGTACCACTTGCTCCACGAGTTTGCGTCGACGACGCTCCAGATTGAGCAGACGACGCTGGTCGCGTTTCTCATGGAGATTCAGCGCGGCTACATTGCGACGAACCCGTACCACAATGCGATCCACGCGGCCGACGTCATGCAGACGACCTATTACTTTCTCTTGCAGCCCGAGCTGCAGCCGTTTCTGCGGCCGCTAGATCGCGTGCTCGCGCTCGTGTCGGCGGGCATTCACGATTTCAAGCACGACGGCTTTAACAATAGTTTTCACATTTCCACGGCCTCGGAGATTGCGCTGCGGTACAATGACCACGCCGTACTGGAAAACTACCACGTTGCGCAGTCGTTTCTCGTCATGAAGAATCCGGAATTTAATCTTTTGGGCAAGCTCTCGACCGAGGATTTCAAGTATGCGCGTGAAATGATCATTCAAATGGTGCTCGCGACCGACATGGCCAAGCACTTTGAGGACGTGGCGCTGTTCAAGGCCAATATCCTGCCGCAGCCAAGCGAAGAGCTCAATATCAAGAACGTTGGCGACAAGAAGCTCTTGCTCAAAATGATTTTACACACGTGCGACGTGTCCAACCCGGCAAAAGACCGCGAGATCATGCTGCGCTGGACCGAGCGCGTCGTCGAAGAGTTTTTCCTGCAGGGCGACATGGAGAAGCAGCTTGGCTTGGCCGTGTCGCCGTTCATGGATCGAGACACGATCGTGCTCAAGAAGATGCAAGTCGGGTTTGCCGACTTTATCGTGTCGCCGCTGTTTGCCGTCTGGGCGCAGATCCTGCCCAATGTCAATGCCGGCCCCTACAGGACGCTGCAGGCCAACCGCGATTTTTGGTTTGGCCAGTCGGAAGACTTCAAGCCGCACCATATCAAAGACGTTGTGCGAGACTTAGGCGCGAAGAAGCGCATGAGCCAAGCGCAAACCCACAGCCAAGGCGACGACGTCGTACCGCATAATAGAGAATCGATCAACACGGGCCGCGTGCGAAAAAGCGTCGCGAGTCTGCTCCTGAGCTCGGACGACGCGTAGGATTAGAAATAAAAAAGAAGCGGCGGCGCAGTTTTTGGAGATGTACATAGAGCCGAGCGATCGGAGCTGCAGGCCAGGCCAGACCCCGAGTTTGTTTTCGCTCGGGGACGGTGGCTATAAGACGATATAATTTATAGAGATAGAACCCCACTCTCGCGGACCATTTCATTTCGCGAGCGTGTAGTATTTCTTGCCGACAGGGTCGTAGTAGCAACGCAGGATCGGGTCGTAAATGAGCTCCAGCGACGAGGACGACGACAACGGGTTTTTCGTCCTGTCTCGCGACGGCACCGTCGTACTAGAGGGCTTTGTAGGCTGCTCAGACACTGGCACTGGCGATGCCACGGTCGACGACAGCGGCAACTGGGACCAGTCAGTGGATTCCAGCAGGCTCGCCAACCTGCGGTTTGAGGATGACATTGCTCTCGAGGATGAGCGTGCGCGGCCGAGTGGAGTGGATGGGTCTCGTAATTTCGTGGCTGGCTTCGGAAGAGGGGATGCCAACTTGGCCACGGCACTGGCTTTCGACGAACTAGTGTCCTTCACCCGTTCCCTGGTCCCATTCGTTGCGATATGCCCAACCGAACTGCTCGATTCGGGGCGGGTGCATTTCGGTTGCTCTCTGTCGGGTGTCGCTTTTGCTGTCCGCTCGACCTTCACAGTATGGAATTGTTGTGATCTCCTTGTTGGCGGACTGCATTCACGGTCACGCACGACGAGGTCGTCTATGCAGATGAATTCGCGGTGAGCTAGATAGAAGCTCGATGACGATGGAAGGTAGCACGCTTACCAAAATCGAAGCTATCTTCCTCATCCAGATCATCGCTTGGAGGACCACAGCTGCTGTCGTTCTTCAATTCGGTCGGGGATGCAGCGGAGCCGCATTGTAGTTCCAGATCTTGCACTTGGTCAGTCCTGCAGCCAATCCGATCGTCAGAATACCGTATCATTCCCAGAAAATCGGGCTCAGCACAAAACGCACAAGTCGAGCGAAACAGATCCTTCAGAACCAGCCTCTGAGGAGACACTGCGATCATCCTGCTGCTGTTGGCGCATGTCTGCACAGTCGTTATTGGGACTATCCGGACGGAGCTTTGCTGGGCTCAGAGAAAAGTCGAAGCTGGACTGAAGCAGATCATATCTCTCTTGGACGAGTCGCTGAGCAGCATCAATCCTCTCCCAACGACTCTCAGACGCGAGAGCCTCCGTTGGCTCTTCATCTGCCAGTTGCAATGCTGCACCCTGGAGGTGTGATCGTTTGTCGTTGAGAATTCTCACGACATCACCATCCTCGTTGTTCACCACGGGCTGCGACACTGGTCTGGTGCCGCGGCCTTCCATGCTCAGCGTCTTGTCGCTTGCCATTAAATTGATTGTGCTTTTCACGAACAAAGCTGGAGAGTTTTCGTTCATCTCGACTTGCGCTGGCTGTGGTGTTTGTTCCTTTGAAGAGCCTGAACTCTCTCTTGCCGTCGTCTTTCGGGATCCCGACAAGGAACCCACAGAATCCTCCAGCAGCGAGTCCCAATCAAACAACTTCTTGGTCTTAGAGATCGATTCGTCCGTCAGTTCTTGGTCGGGGAGTGCTGCTGGTGATGACTCACTCCGGTGGAAGGAGAAAATCGACGACGAGAAGGTGATGTCCGGCTTCGTTTTTGCCGCACACGCTCGACGCAGCACCATGGGCTCAGGCGACCGCAGCATTTCACTTTGGTACCAGTCGTCATCCGTGGACAACTGGATTGACTTGGCCTTGATTTGGAGGGCAAATGTCTCTAGTGTCTGACTCGGCGTTTGGCTGACGGTGGGCTGCTTCCGGTGCTCCTGCTCTGGCTGAGATACATGAAAGTCTGATCCAAGCGACGTGCGGCTCACGAATAGCGCACGGTTCCGCTCTTCTTCGTCTTCAGCCTCCGACGTGAGCGCGTCCAACTTTGATTGAATCTCCGACAGTACGTGTTGACGGTGTTGCTTCCGTTTGCTTGCCGCGGTGGCATCACGACCATCTTGTCGCTCGCTGCGGTCTTCAAAGGCTGACGACTGTTGCACCCAACTGTGGCTTTCACTTGGCACAACTTCATCGCGAATCACATTCGCGCTGTCCTCTTTATTGCTGTCAAATCTCGTCTGATGGAATGGTGGTTGGGGTGACGCAGGCGGCGACGAACGATTGCTCGTCTGTGAATCACTCGATTCGCTGGTGGGACGTGAACTGAACGGTGCTGGCGTGAAGCTTTGATCAGCGGAAGGTGAAGAGTAACGGCTTCCTAGCTCGTGATTGTCTCGTACGATGGGAACGCGCATCTCTTCTTCTTGCCTGGGTGGGACTCGACTTGCTGGTGTCGAAAGTGGTCGAGCTTCGTTCGCACGATGGCGCTCGACTGCAAGTTTCCCACTCGTTGCGGAACGGCCACCTGCGCCTGGTACTGCTGATCTTGGCTTGTGATTTTCTGCTATCGTGGTTGCGCGCTTCGCTCCACTCTTCGCTGCTTTTGCGCTTGGCACTGCCTTGCTTAATAGCCCTGCTGGTGTGCTCACGACGGCGTTAGCCGACGGCAGGTTCGCATCTCGCTCAGATGACGAAATCAGAAAGTACTCCGTTGGGATCGGAAGACACGATGGCGCCACGCTGAACACGAACTGCTTTGGGATCTCTTTCATCTCGGCGACACCAGCGACAGTGATCGGCACGCTGCCGGGGTCTTTGCTTTGGAGACGGTGTTGCTTGAACTGGAGCAATTGGGCTTGGAGTTGATTCTGCACCGCCTCGCAAAATGGCGCGTCTTTCATGGTGAATATCCGTTTCAGGCGACAACTTCCACTGATGCAGATCGACTCCACCGACCGATACGATGACGTCGGGAAACAGTGCTCGGTCAGTGCCTGAAGGTCGAACACAAAGTTCATCCACTGGTCTCGCGGGACGCTGCTGCCGATCGGAATTTGCACGTGCAGCGTCGTCATGGTCATCTCGCGAAATGCCGAAGCAAACACGAGCCGCCGCCGGATCTTCTGGAAATCAGAGAAACCGATCTCGACGGAAAATGAGCGTGTGTGGGGCACCAGCAGCTGCAAGATGAGGAACCGCTGTGTGAGTCCCAGCGACGATGACGAGGCATTCACTTTCTTGGGCAGCTGCATCTTTGTCTCCGAGCTGCCATCCATCTGGAAGGCATTGCCTTTGATCGCCTTGTCAAACGACTTGATGATCTTGCCTTGCAGCTTCCATGTGGACGCGGGGGCCTTGCCTTGTGCACTGAACAGCTCGACGTAGTCACCGCCCTGGAAGTATGACATCGCGTTCGCCGCGTTCTTGTTTATGCCAATACGACAATGTGACTGAAAAAAACTTGGCTGTGTGTCTCTTCGTATCTCGGAAGAAACGTGGGCTCATGAAACCGAAGCAACGCGTTCCAATCAGAACATTTCACCAAATGGTCACTGCGAACACGGTGACGACGACAGCGAAGACAACCTCGTAAAGCATCTAGATCACCATAGACACAATATTCCGTCTTAGTTCGTTTTCACCCAGTCCTTTGCAAGTAGCTATCATCACCTTTGGTGCGAAGACACTCCAGATAAACAAGTGGAATCGCATGAAAAAGACGATGATCCTAGAACAAATACAATAAGACAAGCGTTAGCCCCTGGTCCGCGCTTGGAGGAAAAGGTCACCGACATACGTGTAGAACGCCATGCGGAAGGCCTGGTAAGATACCACGATCCACATCGTGGTGGCCCTGGATTCGTCATGTGAAGATAGGAGGGGTATCCAGTCGGAAGATCTTGCAAGCACCACGAGTGGTCCGGAAAACACATTGAGGAAGGTGAGCATTCCGACCAGTTCTTGCGAGTAGTCGTCGAGACCGTGGTAGGATTGGCTGATGTCGATGGTCGTCACCAAATGCGAGTTGCCAAGTGCGAAAAAGGCTGTGGACGATAACCACACAGCAAATAAACCAACAAACGGCGTCGAGAGCCACGCCACGCGCGCGCAAAAGATGGCCGACAGGAGCCGAAGCAGTACGCACAGCACCGCCACCGTTGGCAGATTGCTGGCTTTCTGGACCATCGACGTGAGCACCCACAGAGCCATCTCACAACACACGAACGCAATCTTGCCACGGGAGAATACGCCGAGTGCCAACAAAACCAACGCCGAGCCGTAGACCCCTCGTGCGGCAACGTCGATTTCAACGCGAGAACCATTGGATCCGATGAGGTGGTTGCACCATGCATTCGCAACCATGCCGATTGAGAAGACCGACAATGCAGCACCTTTCCAGATGAAGCCGACGTGCTTCCAACCCCGAATAGCACCGTGGAGAGTAGCGCAATAGATGACCGCGAAATACGCAACTTGTGGGGGCTGGAGCGAATCAAACAGTGGACCAGTGAACCACACCGACAGCGAGTCGTCTGTCGCAAACTCGTTTCCAGGGAGCGACGTATCGACGGCAATACCGTTCAGGCGTGCGAAGTTTATGACTTGGCTTCGCTCTCGGAGAAGACGGATAGACACAAGACTTGCGAACAGGTAGATTAGCGTAGACCGTTGCTGCGTGCCATCTGTAGTCGCGCGTGCGAAGTCGAAACCCATAGCGACCAGGAATGTCGTCGTGACGAAGAATACGGTTGCGTGCTCATTCTCAATGGACGACGTCGACGAGAGACTCACAATGGTCACCACGAACGCGCTGATCGCCACACGCGCGGCAACGCTTGAATCACTGACACTTCCATAACGGAAAGATTCACTCGCGAAATACAGAGCGACGACCGCGCACACAAGCAGCACCACGACGCCGGCGCCGATGAGCAGCGTGTCGTACTCGGAGCCGTCGCTGCGTGCGACTCTCTCTTGCAATTGCTGGCAGGCAGCGCGAAGTGTTCGGACTAGATCCTGAACCTCGTCCAACGACGTCTCAGTCCCTGCTAATCGCTGATGGACACGGCCGTCTAGTTTCTTCATGTCGTTCAAATAGACGTCACCGATGTCTGGGAATTTCAGGTGTGCGAGCTGACGTAGCTGAAGTAGATTGGCGTACAGCGCCTTCACCAGCTCGGTGCTAGACCCCGTGGTGGTCGACGTATCGACGATTCGGTCGAGTAGCAAGCCGGTGCTATAGACTGGGATGGGGAGACCAAACAGCGCTGCGATTGTCGGCACGAGGTCCACTTGGAGACGCCGCTCTGCCGGGACTTGGTCTCCACCAACTTGAAGAGCGCGCCCGTCACCGCGCATGAACGCCATGAGCGCCGATGATTCTTCCACGGTCGCGCCGCCGTGGTTACCAATCTCTGACATGCCGTGGTCGCTACACAACGCAATGAGCGTCGGTTTGACACTGTCGGCGTTCTCGCCTGCTTCTTCGCGGCGAGCAATGTCTTGCGCTAGCACCGACTCGTACACAAGCTTGACCACGTCGTCCATCTCGTGGAGCTTGTCCTGCATCATTGCCGATCGCGGGCCGCGCAAGTGGCCGACGTGGTCGAGACCAAGATAGTGGAGCACGAGCACGTCCCAGTCGCGGCTTTGCGGGTGCTCAAGCGTCGGATCGAGCTCGTCCTTCAAGTGGCGCGTCACGTTGTCGTCGACTACAACCGTGTCGCGCGTGTAGAAGCCCGACGTGCCTTCGGACCGCTGGAACGCGTCGGGAAAGAGCTTGAGCCACGTGTCGTCGCCGTAAAACACAATGCGGAAGCCATGGTCGCGCAGTAAGTGGACCACATTTTCGTCCGCAAGCGCGACCGAATTGAAATTCTTGAGAATGTCGATAAACGCTGGCGGTTTCCCCGAGAGCAGCGCCTTGAGCCGCGGCATCGTGACGGTCGGCACGCTCGCGTGGGCGACATACCCGGCGGCGACGCCGCTCGCAAGAAGATTGCGTGTAAAATTCATGTGGCGACTCAGCTCGTGAGTGTGGTCGGTGTTTTCGCCGTGGGCGGCGCGCCCATACATGGCGTCGCTACTCAGCACCATGTCGGCGCGCATCGCGTCGATCAGCACGACGACCAGACGGTCATACTGCCGTGTCGGTTGAAGTGCAGCTGTGAGTGTCGTGGCTTCGGGTCGTGGGGACGCTGGGGCGCTCGCTGGCGAGAAGAAGACTTCGTGGAACTGCAGCAGACCGCTCGCGCTCCAGTACGCGCCCATACAGATCGCGAGCGCCGCGGTGCGCGCCCACCAGCGACTGCGAGACGGCGGCGAGGTCTTGCTTGTCGACGGCATGTTCGTAATTTTTTTCCCGCCCTTGACGTCACGCAGGATACGGCATCGTACCGTGTTTTGTGAAATCCTGTCCCCCCTGTTGTCATATCGTGGGTTACGATTTAATTGTTTTGTTCGTGTGGGAAGAGATTGAAGTCGGCTATGTGTGGGTTTTTGGGTGGTTACCCTCACTGCGTTTATTCGGGGCGTCGTCTAGGGGAAAAAGCATCGTTTGACAAACGGCAAAAGATAGGTCACGTCCACGTCACATCGCCGCGCGTAACCTCCCGTGCTGCGCCAACGCCTTCCTCCTCTCTCTCTCTTCCCTTCTCTCTCTCTCTGTCTTGGGTACTGGCGGCAACATGGGCAACAGCGCGACACTGCACAGCGTATGCGCGTACGGTGATCTCGCTGGCGTCAAAACGCTGCTCAAGACGTGCACCGAGGCCGAGCTCGAAGCCAAAGACGAAAGCGGCCGCACGCCGCTGCTCGTGGCCGTCGCGGCCATGAAGCGCAAGGACGACGACGACCTCGATAGCGACGACGATCTCGATGGGTTTGATTTCCACGGCGACGGCGAGAACGACGCTGGTGGCGACGACCACCGCAGCGGCGCCGACGAGAGCCACTCGGAAGAAGTCGAAGAGTTTAATGAGAGCGCGAGCATTGAGCCGATCGCAAAGGAAACCGAGATTCTGCATTTGCTCATCCACAAGAAAGTGAACCTCGACCACCAAGACGAGAATGGCTGGACGGCGCTCCACCACGCGTGCTTTATCCAGAACGCCGCGGCCGTGCGCATGCTTGCCCACGCCGGCGCGCACCCGATGCGAGACAGTTATGGCTTACTTCCACAGGTTTGTTCGGCATCCACCGTCCTTGAATCGGAACCTAGATCTCAAGACTATTGCGTTTGTTGAATTAGGACCTGCTCATGCGCGGCCAAGCGTCCGAGTGGGTGGCGCAGGCGCAAGAGCTTAAGGAGCTGCTTGACCGTGTCACCGACAAGTCGACGTACTCGATTCGACTACTGGCGTTTCGGCCAAGCGGTATTGTGCAACTAGATCTTGGCGCGCAAGTCGAAAAGGGATCATTCGTGACGAGTGCGTGTTGCCATGGCGCTGCCCCTGAACATCGGCGGCCGTGAACAGTACTGACTTTCATTGATGGCTTGCCTGCCTCTAGTCGAGTACGATGTGCCGGAAAACCACTCCCAAAAAGACTATATCCAAGTGCTCAAGTCAGCAGAAAACTCCCCAGAGATCGAAATCGGATCCTACCACCATGTGCCGGCAGGCAGCCACGGCCAAATCACAATTAGCACCCAAGAGATCCCGTCGTCCACGACGCTGCGGTTTGTCTACGTGAAGACTGGTGCGTAGATCTATCCTGGCTGATTGGGTGCGAGGCTCCTGGCGGGCTTTGCTCACTTTGAGCTCCCTATGTGTCATAGACATCAACAAGATCTCGCGGACAGTGGTTGCGAGTGGCTGCAATGCCGTCGTGCAAGCGTCCGTGGGCGAGATCTTTCAGTACGAACTGTTCCTATACGAGCGAGTGGTTGAAGTGGAAAGCGTCCCGGAATTCGAGTTCATCGATCAGCCACTGATAGTGCTCAAGCGGATTGGCATTGTCATGGACGACAATGAGATTGACTGGGTCGACATCCGGCCAGACAATCACATTGTCGCGGTCAATGATATTCGGATCGACACAATGGAGTTTGGTGCGGCCGTCCAGGTGCTCCAGGAAAACAACGGCAAAAAGTGCACTAAACTACTGATGCAAAATTACTCGGTACGTTGTTCTAACGACGAAGGCGCTGTCTCAAATCTGTTTACCACACTGACATTGAAATACTACAGGCGTGCGGAGATTTTATTCCCGAGAAGATTCTTGGCGTTGGTGTCATCGGCAAGTACGCTTTCCTGCAAGCGATCCATGAAGAAGGCGTGTCACAACTCAAGCTGGAAGATTGGATCGCTAATGACGCGGGTGAGGGGATTGCGCCGTCTCCTGGGACGGCTGATCAACCCGATACCTCGCCACAAATCACATCGCACCATGCAGCTGTGGACAGCAAATTGGTGCTGGCAGAATCCGGAGAGAACCCCATTCACATCTCGTACGAAAACGCGATGTCCTCGCCATCCACAATCGAATCGGTCGTGCCTCTCCACACGTCAATGCAACTGGTGAGTCCCCCTCTCCGTCGTGTGTGTCTCGTGGAGGTTGCGATCTCATCGGCAGAGTTCTAAACAATGTCAACGTTTTGTTCAGGTCGACCAGCTCCATGTTGGTATCGCAAAGGCAGTAAAATAGCCCCCAAGTCCTCACCGCGATCCTTTCTCAACCTATACACTAGCATCAAATTTCCCAGCGATGATAAGCGATCAACATCTTCCGCCAAAAAGTCTCGGAGCTTGGAGCCGGTCACGCACAACTCATTTATTCTGTTGGTCCATCTCCCAAAGCCGGAAATTGAAAGCCGAGAACCTGACGGTGAGATGGTAAATATCTTTCCGATTATTTCAGCCAATCCGTATTCGGATCTCTTCAATTATATCCAATCGAAAGGGTAGAAATGGGAAGAGTGAATGTGGCTGGGGTGGCGTGACTTCCAAAGTCACCACCTCCAGAAACCTGAGGGGAGCCGAGACAGAGGAGACCTGTGGGTTCGACGGCGCGAGCGCGGAAACGACACTCCGAGCGACAGCGCAGCGAGCTCCACGCAAAGATGAGTGCGCGGTCGATTCTGCTAAAGCCGCGTCGGCTCCACGTCGCGCCGAGCGGCGCCGTCTTTCGCGCGTTCTCTTCGAGCGTTCACATTGACCACTCGGTGCCACTCAACGGTGACAGAGCCAAAAAGAATCCGTCGCCGAAAAGTGCCAGTGGGGGAAACCACAAGACCCACGGTCTTCAGGAGCGACGTAAGCGCCCGCAGCGCCCGCCGCGTCTGCACACGCCCGTGCGATCGACGCCAGTCGGGGAGGCCTTTTCGGATTCGCGCAATGGTATGTTGGTGATATTTGCGAGGAGTGACTACGCCTCGTTTTCTCATGCCTCGTCGTTTTTTTCTCGGACGTTTCGAGTAGACTCGAAGACAAAGTTCTTTTCTGCGTATAAGGAAGGCAAGCCACTTATCACGGTGATCGGTCTCGGCGGCGCCGGCAGCAATGCCGTCAACAACATGATCGCGTCGCAGCTCGAGGGCGTCGAGTTTATCGTCGCCAACACGGACTGCCAGGCGTTGGGGCGCTCGCTTGCTCCGCATAAGATCACCATGGGCAAGGAGATCACCAAGGGACTCGGTGCCGGGTCCAAGCCGCAGCTCGGCAAAGCGTCCGCCGAGATGCAGCGCGAAGAGATTGAGGCCACGCTCAAGGACAGCAACATGCTGTTTATTACGGGTGGCATGGGCGGTGGCACGTGCACGGGTGCGGCGCCCGTGATCGCCAGCATTGCGCGCGAGATGGGCATTCTCACTGTGGGTGTCGTGAGCACGCCGTTCCGCTCCGAGGGCCCGAACCGCACGCGCATTGCGAACGCTGGCGTCAAGGAGCTCTCGAAATATGTCGACACGCTCATTGTCGTGCCCAACCAAAACCTGCTCGCGCTCTCCAACAAGAACACGACCATGCTCGAGGCGTTTCGATACGCCGACGACGTGCTGCTCGAAGGGGTCAAGGGCGTGACGGACCTCATTGTTCGCCCCGGGCTCATTAACCTCGATTTCGCCGACATCAAGACGATTCTCTCGAACGCCGGCCGCGCCATCATGGGCTCGGGCAACGCCTCGGGCGAGCATCGCGCTGAAAAGGCTGCCGAGCAGGCACTCGTGAATCCGCTGCTGGGCGATTTGCCCACGGAAAGTGCGCTCGGGTTGCTCGTGACGATCCGTGGCGGGGAGGACATGACGCTCTTTGAAGTGGACCAGATCATGGACATTATTCGCTCGCGCGTCGCCGAGGATGCCAATATTATCTTTGGTACGTGCTACGATCAGTCGCTCCTGGGATCCGTGAATGTCTCGATCATTGTGAGCGGCATCCAGACGGATGTGATTTCGCCGCCCGTGCCCACGCGGCCGTTTGTGGCGCTCCACGAGCTCAAGAAAGAAAAGGCCCAGGACCTGGACGCGTCCACGCAGGAGAACGAGGAGGACACGACCAAGCAGCAGCAACAGAAGCAGCCGTCGCGCGGGTTCTTTGGTCGGATCTTCTCCTTGTAAATCGTGGTGAGAAGCTTGGACCTGAGCCGAGAGGCAAAATAGGAATCCCGCCCAAAATGAAAGTTCGTTTAGTATCCAAGTAAACTTGGGCGTTCTGTGGAGGATCTGAAAATGTGAGGAGGGCCCATCGTATTCGCATTTTATAGTGAGTTCCTCGCAAGGAGAGAAAAAGGCATTCGTCTACGAAAGCTCGGCGGTCGCGCGGTCGAGCGTCTCCCGTGCGTACTGCAGCAAGCCATTGTCGCACTTCTCAAGCGAGAGCTTCAACAGCCCATCGGCCTCGTCCTTTTCGTATCCAACGGCCTTGAGGAACGCCACACCACCCACGAGGCTCGCGACACGCTTTCGAAAGGCCGGGTTCTCCAAATTGATTGTTCGGAACTTGTCCTCGTCGGGCTTTTCCAGTAGGTTCTTGACGTACACACCGAGCGTCTTGACGGCCGTGAGTCCATCGCCAGCGATACGGTACTTCTTGAGTTTCTCCACGCTCGCGACAACTTGTTCCTGCGGACTCAGTACCACTTCGTTCTTTTTGGCAGCCTCTTTCTCGTCGGCTCCTCCTCCACCACCAACGGCAGACTCCAGCTTATCGACAGCGGGGCCTACCAGTTTGCCACCATGGGCACGGCGGTTGAGCTTGTCCATCTCCAATTGCTTCTTCAGGCGTTCGCGCTCACGCTTGAAATCTTCACGTTCTTTCTTGAGCTTCTCGGCCGCGAGCTTGCGCTGCAGCGACTCGTACTCATCACGGGCCTCCTGCATGGACTGGCCGGTCGTGCGGCGCTCCAGTTCCCGCACTTTGGCCTCCTGCTTTTCGCGCTCTTCGCGCTCCTTGCGTCGCACCTCAATCTTGGCTTGCAGCGCCGCGAGCTTTGCGGCCTTTTCTTCCTCAGTCAGGGGCGCCTTGCCATGCTGCGCGAGATCCATAAACTTGATTGGGTCGTCAATATCCGCATCGTCTTGGTGCTCGCTGATCCAGTTGATGGCGACCTCCAGACCGGCCGAGTCGGTCGCGAGCAGTCCCTTACGAGAACGCACTTCACCAAAGCCCATGGCCAGCAGCTCCGCCAAAAACGACTCATTCACTGGCGGCAAACCGTCTTCTTTGGTCACCTCAGCCGCCGCCGCCGCCGTAGCCGCCGCCTTGGCGTCCTCTTCCGAAGGAACACTGCACTGGCCCGTCACTGGATCACACACCATCTTGCTCATATCCTTCTCCGCGACCGGAGCTGGGGCTGGAGCCGGAGCCGGAACTGGAGCCGCTGGCGCTGCGGGCACCAAGTTGGCATTGTTAAAGCGACGCAAACGCGCTTCGCGTGCGTCCTCCGCCGACATGGGCGGCGTGCCACCTCCGAGCGACACGCCGGCCGACGCAAATGGGTTGAACGCCGACTGGCGCCACTGCTCAATCTTCGAGCGCAGCGCGTTCTGGTCGGCACCCACGAGTTCGTCGACCTTGTTCTGGCTCACGTAAAAGTGAAATGTCGGGAAGCCGCGCACACCTAATAGTCCAGTGTTATGAACAACGTGAGAAAATAGAGGTTAGACTCTCTTCAGAGCGAGGCAAAAACGTACCGAGTGCGCCAATGAGGGATTTGTTCTGGCCTTCGTCGACCTCGAGAAACACAACGTCGTTGTATTGGCGACTGAACTGCTCATACGTTGGCTTGATAAACTGGCACGGCCCACACCTGAATACAATCATATAGAAACAAATCCGCCGTCAGCTTCAACCTCAATTTCTAACCAGGATTGCGATTGGAAAACGCACCAGGTCGCCGAGAAGTCGACCACGACCAGCTTGCCGCCGGCGTTGCGCATAGCCGTGTTCCAGTCCGCTTCGCCGTGGATCTCCGTCACGCCCATGATGATTTGCTGCTCTGTCGGTTGGTCCTGTGCTTCCTTCCTCTTGCTTCCAGGAAGTAATCGTGCTTTTCCCCCGAGGGCGGGACTCTTTCTTCGAGAAAGCTCGAGGAGAGTACCTCAGTACCTGTATTATGAGGTCAGTGTAGATTACAGAGGTGTAGCAGTATTGGGGCCTCTTCGGTGATGTTGACACTGATTTTGATTGGTCTCTGATGTAAGTAATGATCGACTAATCCCCGTGATTGGCTAAAATTTAACACAGTGTCAAACCATTGGTTAAAATCTATTGATTATGCCTCATCCTGAACGTCAACATCTGTAAAGGACCCAGCGTGACGTGTTATTTCAGTACACGAGCGTACTGGGTCGCTTCCCCTCTGTTTCGCCCATTCCGAAGGCTGCTGAACTGGCGGCTCGAATACGATCGGCTTCTGCCATCCCGTTTCTTCCGTAGCCTCCTAGCTCGCTGCGCACCCTTGCACCTCTTGGGACATTTGCTCCGAATCCGTCCCTCTGCCACTCCTCAGCTGAAAATCCACAGTTTAATCTCCACCAGCTCCGCGCTCAAGAAAGAGAAAGTACGTCATGACCAGCAAGGAGGCGCTCCTGCTGAATCCGGAAGGCTGGACGAGCAAGCAGCTCCAGTCGTGGCTTGGGCGCTATGAAGATGGCCGCTTTGCGTCGCTCCAGGCGTCGCTGAAGCGGTACTCTGGTAACGACGTTGTCCACTTTACGCAAAAGCAGTGGGCCACCGTGACGCCGGCCGATCTCGCGACCAGTCTCCGGTTCACGTTGCTCGGCATGGTGCAGGTCGCCAACACGATCGACTCGCCGTCGAACCAGCTCGCGATCGTCACGGACTTTGTGCCGCTCGCCGACGAGAGCTCGCCCAGCGGACTGCGGCGTCGTCGCACCCTCACGGGTGGTCGCAAACCCAGTGACGCTGAGCACAAAAAGATCCCGCCGGTCAAGTTCCCGCCAATGTTTGAGCTGCCGTCGTTCCCCGTGGCGGTATTTATCGTGCTGCTGATCACTGGGTTCGTGCTGTGCGTGACCGTGTTCAAGGACCGCCTTAAAGACCATGGCGTGACGACCGAGCACTTGATCAAGTACGCGTCGATCCCAGTCGTGAGCGTCGTGTTTACGTACTTTCACATTTGGCTCGCGCTCTACATGACGTTTTACCCAGTCGAGTACTTTGGCTGCCTCCAGATCCCGGGCACGAACACGGGGCTCGGGTGGCAGGGCATTGTGCCCCACAAGGGCGAGAAGATGGCGCGCCAGGCCACGCGGCTCATGACGACGCAGCTCATGCGTGTCAAGGACGTGTTTGCTCGCATTGAGCCGGCCCGTGTCGTCGACGAGCTCGAGCCCGTGCTGTTTGCCATTATCCACGATATTGTCGAAGACATGGCGCTCAAGTACAATCCCGACTTGTGGGCCACGATCCCGCAAAAGATCAAGGAAGAGATTGTCGAAAAGGTCAAGGAAGAAGCGCCGGTCCACATTGAAGCACTCATGGACGAGATCCGCAACAACATTGAAGACGTGTTTGACATTGAGAGCATGGTCGTGTCCAACATGACCAAGGACAAGCAACTGCTGGTCAATATGTTTGTGCTGTGCGGGTACACGGAGCTCGCGTTCATCCGCGACTCGGGCGCGTGGATGGGCTTTATCTTTGGGCTCATGCAGATGGGGCTCTGGTTTTTCTACAATGACCCGATCGTTGTGTTTCCCGTGGTCGGACTGGTCGTGGGCACGATCACGAACTGGCTCGCGCTCAAGATGATTTTCGAGCCAGTAAACCCGCGAAAATTCCTCTGCTTTACGCTCCACGGGCTCTTTTTGCGGCGCCAAGACCAGGTCGCCGAAGTGTATGGTCGCTTGATCGCGGCCGAGGTGCTCACGTCGCGCAACATTATCGAAGCGATCATCAAGGGACCCTACTCGGACCGTCTCTTTGAATTGGTCTACGACAATGTCCAGCAGGCCGTGAACGAAGGCACGGCGCTGACCGACAAGATTATCAACATGGGCTTGGGCGCCGACACGTTTGCGCAGATCAAGCAGGACGTGACGGACCACATTGTGGGCATTTTCCCCGATGGGCTCCGCCAGATTGAAGACTATGCGACCGTCGCCATGGACCTCGAGACGACGCTCCGTGAAAAGATGAAGCTGCTGAGCTCGGAGCAATTTGAGCAATTGCTACATCCGATTTTCGAGGAAGACGAGTGGAAGCTTGTGCTGATGGGCGGTGTGCTCGGGCTGGCGATCGGTTTGCTGCAGGCGTTCACCATTAACCACTAGCGTTCTCGTACTTAAGTAGTTAAGTAAGAAGAAAAAAGAAAGTTGTTCAATCACCCAACAATCGCAATCATTGGAAGCCGGATAGCTGGCGGTTCCTTGATCGTTCGACACACTTGGTTGGTCATGGCATTGCATTGTATTGTTAGTACGTATATGAAACGAGTGGAAAGCAACAACTGGGCGTGGTCTTGAATCTATCACTGCTACTACGATAGATGTTGCTGTGTGGAAGTCTTTTCAGCCCATCGAGGAACGCTGGGTCGTTGGCGGGAGTGACAGCGACGGCATATCATGGCCGGCGTTGTCGATGCTGAACTGGCACACCGGGCAGACCTTGTTCAGGCACAGCCACGAGTCGATGCAGTCCGAGTGATACGAGTGAAAGCACGGCAACGACTTGATCTCCTCGCCCACTTCAAAGCCGCACCGACATACGAGGCAGCTGCAACCATGGCAAACAATAAAGGTCAGTGTGCGTCAATAATCACGATGGTTCAAGCGAAACTGCAACGCGTACTCGGGGGACGGAACACTCTGGTCGACGTGATCGGACTTTTGAGAGCTGTATATGTATGTTGGAAGTTGCTGGATCAGCGACGTATTCGCGCCGCGTCTGCCCATACATTCCACGATATGTGAGCTTACTCGATTGACATAGTTATGGCCTGGCAGGAAAACGTACATTCTCGGAGAGGGCCGACCTGCTCGGGCGGGCGCTGGTGGACTCGCCATGTCTGGCTGGCCAGAAGTCATGACAAGGCTCACTTGGAGTAAAGAAACAAACAAACGTCAGCCATTTCCTTCTACGACGCACGATCGCTACTACGCACCTGTGCGGTATCCGGGCGTCGGCTGAATCTCGACCGTCGGAACGGTGCTTGCAATCTCACCGTCAAACGATCCCTGGGCATTGTCTGCAATTGTCACACACCACACTGTTAGAGTCTGGCGACCACTTTGGATTCAAAAGACGTGAATACGTACTGAGATCGGTGTCGTAAATGTGTTGCAGCCACCGCGCGTACTCCTCGTCAAACGTCATCGACGTGCCCACGTCAAACGACGAGGGTGCACTCTCATTCAGCGACTCCTCACTCGCGCCCATCTCGATCATTTTCTCGCGAATGGGGCCCGGAAGCACGTAGCGAAACAGGTATCGATACGGCAGCACCTTGGACACGACACTTCTGCCGCTAATATCGACATGGAAGAGCAGGTAAATGTCGAGACGACCGCGCACGACACGACGCATGAGATCGATCTTGCGAAGAATCACATCCCCAAAAGCCGTGCGCACGTTTGACTGATCAAGCAGAAACGTTACAATCGCGGGGCCTTCGTAGCGTATAACCTTGGGCTGCTCCACATTGTTTGTGTTGTTGGTGAATGAGCTACGATGCTGCGAAGGGGTCGGGCGAGGCGGTAACCCGGGGGATGGGGCTGCTGCGGCACTGCTGTCGCCAATCGACGAGTCGTCCATCGTCGGTGATGAGCTAGGGAAGGCATTGGCATCCCGCGCGTACCGCACTTGTAACACGAATCCCTTGGGAAGAACATGGAATGCAGAAATGCAATCGAAATCGCCATTCTCGACAGACAGCGTGACCTCGCCTGTCTCTCTGTCGGCACCGCCCACGAGGTTCTTTTCTCCATCAAGCAGCAGCGTCGCGTGCAGACGCACGTCGAGCACGAGCTCGCCTTGGCGGCCAAACGGCAAGTGGTACATCTTGATCAGGAAATCGCTGCACTGGTCGAGCGTCTTGCCCACCTTGTACACGTGGGTCCCGGCGGAGAGGTTCGCATCACGTACGCCGTGAACCATGCTGGAAAACAGCACACCCTTTTCGTTTTGCAAAACAAAGTAGGGGCGATACACAATCGGCGGTGCGGTCATTGACGTGCGTGGCGTACTCGAGGATGGTGGCACGGACTCCCCATTCATCGGAGCTGGGGACGCATTGTCAGGAGTGTGGCCGTTTGCGTTGGTCGCGACGCCGCCCGAGGTTGCGCCGTCCAGCACGGCCGCAGTCGAGTTGTTGATAATGCGAATATCGTGGATATAGATCCTCTGTGGCGCCGGCGTGACCGCAATGCCCGTGAGCTTTTGCTTGCGTTCTTGAACGTCCGGCGCTTCGCAACATAGCGCCAGTTTCTTGTCGCGCATTTCCAGCAGCGAGGTAAAATCGGCGACGAAGCGAGCCTGTGGCTTCGGTACGTAGCCGCCCGCGTACAGTACATTCTTGGCGTCGAGTCCGCTGAACGTGCGCGAGATCTTGGCCGTGAGACTCTCGGATCCGCGGATGAGTTGCTGATACACTTCGAGCAATTCCTTGGCAAAATTTGGCGGGTACGTATCGGCGTCGGTGAGGTATAACGTGCAGCACGTTGCAAACACACTCATCTGCTCGTTGTTGGGCGCCACGAGAATACCGACATTCGACGGGTTCAGGTCGAGCCACGCCGAGACGGTGGACGCAACGACAAACGCCGAGTGCATGGACGGAATTGCGCCGCGACAAAAGTTGATCGACGCGATGCGACCGTCTACGGCACAGAAAAAAGAATAGCGAGTCAGTCAGGTGCGACTATAAAATCCAAGTAAAGGCATTTGGAAACGCACCGCAAAACTCGTCGTATACGAGCGGTTTGTGGTGGAGCCGCTTGACACCGTCAAACAGACCGCAGTCAAATACGCAGGCGCCCATGTCGAACCTGAAACAGCCCCACCAGAAAGCATACAATTAGAAAAGAGCAGTGCTCACCTCAGGAAGCGAAGCACATAATACTAGTAGATTCCTACCGCTTGGAAATCGCGCCGTCAAGCTGTGTGAGCAATTTCACGGCGCCGTTCCATTGGCGCGTGGACGCATGGGCATCAAAGAGCTTCGTGAACGTCGTCAAATACGACGGCGCGACGCAAAACACTCTAAATCGACGAAAAACAGATCGTCAGAATTCGCAGCCTCTCATAACCCAATGCAATCAAATAATGCCAAACGTACCGTGGTGCAATGGGCACAAAGTACCCATCCTCCGACGCCTTGGCAAACACAGCATACTGGAGCGCAGTCTGGAGCGATGCATGGACGCGGTATGTCCACAGCAGCACGCGGTACGTGTTGGGCGCGGTGTTGTCATTCTCTTGCTTGTTAAGCTCGGCGTCGGTCGCGGCCTCGAGCTGCTCGAAGCTGCTGCCCGGAGAAAGCTGCAGCGCGTCTTGCGGAGGCACTACTCCATCCACCTCGGTATCGCCGGTCGCGCTGGCCGTAGCTTGGTGGTCGTCACTTGTTTCTATTGCTTCTTGTTCTTGTTCTTCTTCAACTTGGCTCAACGACGGAAACAACAGCCGCCGCAGCCGCGGGTCTTCAGCGATGCGTTCGGAATTCATGCGCCGGATCAGCACCGAGCCGCGCTCAACCCACGCGAGGCTGGAGGGAAACGCCGCCGCCATGATTCCAAGTATGTCCGCTTTGCCTTGTGTGTTTCGCGCAGAGCTGATGAATGGGATTGTTCTCTCAAGCCTTTGAAGTTGTGTCGCGATTGTGTTGGGAATGATCAGTGTGGGATTATGGGACACCGTGTGGGACAGTCCCACATGGCTAGGTGGGACCGCAGAGTGTTGGTCGATTCAACGAAATGACGTTTCCTCTGGTGGGTTGAATGACGATGCCTTCTGGAAGCGAAGCCCAGTCAATTCAGAATGGATGATGCATTCCCTGCTGGGCGTGATCTGATATCATACATGGGCAACAAGAGACCAAAAATGTATAACACGAAGGTTTGTTGTATAGCAACAGAAGGCAGCGCGCAGCTGTCACGACCGTATGCCTTACTTGCGCGGCGGCGGCGCCACGTTTTGTGGCAGCGCCTTGCCGTAACCAGAGCGGAACGTCGTCGACATGGAGCCCGGGTCCTGGCCTTCGCCTGCCGGCTTGTTCGATGGCTTGGCCCACTCAATCTTCAGAATCAAGTGGTCATAACCGTAGCCCTGCAGCTTGTTCATCGCACGCTCGGCGTCTTCACGGTACATGAAGCTCACGAACGCGAAGCCACGCGACTGGAACGTCTCACGGTCCTTGGCCAAGTACACACGCGCCACGGGACCAAACGCACGGAAGAGATCCTTGAGATCATCTTCACGCGTGTCGGGAGAAATGTTGGTGACACGCAGCGTCGCGCTGTCACGGTCGTCTTGAGACTCTTCGTTGCGCGCGTCACTCGAGCTGAGACCCGCGCGACCACGCAGACTCGGTGGTACGTACTTGCCCGAGCCAAAGGCGCCGTCGAGCGCCGAGCCGCCGCCTGCGCCCGACACCGCCGAGGCGTCATTGTCGCCAGCGCTGCGGCTGCCCATGTCCGTCGGGATCTCGTCGATCGGCGTGTCCTTGTACGGACACTTGAGCGTCCAATGGTCGCCGACCATGCCACAGTGGCGACACACGACAATCGACGAGTTCTTGACACCGGCGAAAATGTTCTCTTCTTCCTTCTTCTCGCCGGGCAGCACCTGGTCGGCGTTCGGGTCCTCGAGTGACACGTACTCAAACGACGTGTACGTGACGTTGGAGCTGTCGGCGCCATTCATGGCGGCACCAAACTTGGCCCACTGCTTGCGCTCGAGCGCGCGCTTGGAGACCTTGGTGACTTCCGTGACGGTCTTGACCTTCTTGGTCACCTTGACCTTGTGGCCGGCCTCGTTGAGCTTCCACTCGACGATCGTGCGCACGCCGTTCTTGTCCGGTTCGCTTTCCGTGCGCTGCGGCAGCAAATCTGTGACGCAGAACACATAGCCGTCAGCAATCGGGTCTGCATAAAGGATACGCTATTGTAGTAGAGACGCCCAACGCACCATCATCTTCATCGCCCCATCGGCTGGAGATCACCATCTTGGCTCCAAGGATTTCCTTCCGGTCAAAATGCTGGTGGAAGCAAAGGGTTGCTTTCGCTTGGTGGAACCAATCATCCACAGGAGGAACCGAACACATTGTTTTGTCCGATACAGTACAGATCACGTAAAGGCTAAATCATGGACTTTTATTAGGCTAGATTAGTTGCAGCTCGTAGTGAAATGGCTGCACACAGCGAAAAGCTACTTCGGCGCCACGTTCTGCGGCAGCGCCTTACCGTAACCAGAGCGGAACGTCGTCGACATGGAGCCCGGGTCCTGGCCTTCGCCCGCCGGCTTGTTCGATGGCTTGGCCCACTCAATCTTCAGAATCAAATGGTCGTAACCGTAGCCCTGCAGCTTGTTCATCGCACGCTCAGCGTCTTCACGGTACATGAAGCTCACGAACGCAAAGCCACGCGACTGGAACGTCTCGCGGTTCTTGGCCAAGTACACGCACGCCACGGGGCCGAACGCACGGAAGAGATCCTTGAGATCGTCTTCGCGCGTGTCCGGAGAAATGTTGGTGACACGCAGCGTCGCGCTATCACGGTCGTCGTGGGAGTCTGAGTTTCGGCCAGCATGGCTGCGTAGATTGGGAGGCACATACTTGCCCGTAACGCCCATATCAGGCGTTGTCAAAGAGGTGTCGCCGCGACCAGCGCGGTTGCGGACTCCAGATGGCATCTCGCCGATTGATGTGTCTTTGTAGGGACACTTGAGCGTCCAGTGGTCGCCCGTCATGCCACAGTGACGACACACGACAATGTGAGCTGCTATTGAGTGGTAGACAAGTATGTCGTGGGTTTTGTCACCAAGATGCAGCTGGACGGTGTTCGAGTCCTCGAGTCTCACTTCTTCGTGCGATATGTACGTGACGTTGGAGCTGTCGGCGATGTTCAACGCGGCGCCAAACTTGGCCCACGTCTTTCGCTCGAGCACGCGCTTAGAGACCTTGTAGACCTCTGTGACAGTCTTGATCTCCTTCGTGACTTTGACCTGTTGGCCGATGCCGTTGAGCTTCCAGTCAACGATCGTGTGGACATCATTCGTATTCGACTCGTTCTCTTTCGGCTGGGACCCGAGACCTCCAAAAAACAGTGCCCGAAGACGCCAAGATCAAAATCCAAACACTTTTCACTACCAACGTTCCGCACGTACCACCGTCATCGTCGCCCCAGCGGTCACTCTTTGGAAATTCCGCCATCCTGTTGTCTCTGTGGCTCTGATTCTTGAATGGCTGTTGGCAGCAGCCCAGGAAACCATCGACTGTCCATTCGACCTCGTGCGTTGAACCCGAGATATGATATTTCTTTTACCACGCAAAAAGTCAAATGGGTTAATCTATTGAGCTAGGCCAGCCCAAAGCTGAGGATACCATGCCCTTCAAAAATAGCTCCGCAAGAAAAGCATGGGGGTCCCATGCGGTTGCGACTGCATTTAGCTCCTCTTGCCTTGGAAGTCGCTGTCTGTGCTCTCCAGCACTGCCTCAGCATCAGCCATTCCGTGCATTCCCCACGCTGTGGACATCAAGAGCTCTTGATATCGGAGACTAACAGCGAGCAGCTACAACCGCCGGCACGAAAGCAAAGCCCACCACCAAGCATGGCGTCCACGTCGGTGCTCCAGCACTTTGAAGTGTACCAAAAGGCCCGCGTGACGTTTGTGCAGGCCGTGGCCGAGGCCGCGACGCGTCCACAGAACATTGAGGTCATGCAAAACGCCGGCGTCATGCAGTTGCTCCGTCCGCTACTGCTCGACAACGTGCCCAGCATCCAGCAGTCGGCGGCACTCGCACTGGGGCGACTCGCCAACTACAGCGATGACCTCGCCGAGGCCGTTGTCGGCAACGAGATCTTGCCGCAGCTTGTCTACTCGCTCTCGGAGCAGAATCGCTTTTACAAAAAGGCCGCTGCGTTTGTGTTGCGCTCGGTCGCCAAGCACTCGCCCGAGCTCGCGCAGGCGGTCGTTGACTCGGGTGCGCTCGAGGCACTCGTGCCGTGTCTCGAGGAATTCGACCCGACCGTGAAAGAGGCGGCCGCGTGGGCGATCGGATACATTGCGCAGCACACGGGCGAGCTCGCGCAGCACGTCGTGGACGCGGGCGCCGTGCCGCTGCTCGTGCTGTGTATCCAAGAACCCGAGGTCGCGCTCAAGCGTGTGGCGGCTTCCGCGCTGGGTGACATTGCCAAGCACTCGCCCGAGCTCGCCCAGGCCGTCGTGGATCCGGGCACAGTCGCGTACCTGGCGCCGCTCATCCTGCATCCGGACGCCAAGCTCAAGCGCCAGGTCGGCAGCTGCCTCGCGCAGATTGCCAAGCATTCGGTCGACCTTGCCGAGATCGTCGTCGAAGCCGAGATCTTCCCCAACATTCTCTACTGTCTCAAGGACATGGACCACACGGTGCGCAAGAACGCAGCGACCTGTGTGCGCGAGATCGCCAAGCACACGCCGGAGCTGGCCAAGCTCATTGTGAATGCCGGCGGCGCGTCGGCGCTGGTCGACTATGTCGCCGAGGCCGCGGGCAATAACAAACTGCCTGGCATCATGGCGATTGGGTACATCTCGGCCTTCTCAGAGACATTGGCACTCGCCGTGATCACGTCCAAGGGCATCACGCCCGTCAAGAACGCGCTCGTCTCGGAGCCAGAGGACCACATCAAGGCCGCGAGCGCGTGGACGCTTGGCCAGATCGGCCGCCACACGCCCGACCACGCGCGTGCGATCGCCGAGGCCGACGTGCTGCGCCACTTGCTGGCGTGTATGGTCCACCCAAACAGCTCGGACGATCTCAAGACCAAGGCCAAGCGTGCACTCAAGAGCGTGCTCGCGAAGTGCACGCACCTCCAGGCGCTCCAGCCGCTGCTGCGCGACGCGCCAATGAAAGTGCAAAAGTATATTCTCAAGCAGTTTGCACAAATGCTGCCGCACGATTTGGAGGCGCGTCGGTCGTTTGTGCAAAACGGCGGACTCGAGTTCTTGCAGATACTGGGCGAAGCCGCTGGGGGTAAGCTCACCGAGTACATTATGGAGATCAACAATTGCTACCCGCCCGAGATTGTCGAGTATTACTCGCCGCACTACTCCAAGACGCTGCTCGACAAGCTCGACGAGTACCAGCCACAGGTGAGATAAGCACGCCCAATCGGATGTGGATGGAAGTATTACTCTATCAGAAGCAGCGACCGTCCTCAGCCTTGAGTCGTACTTTGGAGCCGACTAGAAAGAGAGAGAGAGCGGAATACATATCGATAATTGCCTATTGCTTTCGATTCGCTGGACAGAAGGGTGTTTTATTCTGCAAGATAAACAGACACAGCGCAGGCGGTTAGGAGATCATCACGTCTGAGCGTGTGAGGAGTACAAACGCACTGGATTCGCCGAGCAGGTCGAGCACGTCCGACATAAAGTCGCCGCCGTCCTGCTTAAACTTCCACGCGGCGGCCACTGCCTCCTTGAACACCTTGACGACATTGGTGCCGTCGGCCGCCGAGACAAACTCGAACGGTAAGTTGTGGGTCTCGGAGAACTTGAACTTTTTACTCGTGACCTACAGCAAAGGGTCTCCATCAGCAACCATTAACATACAAAAATGCCTTCCAAATGAACGCACAGTGAGGTCGACGTCAATCTTGTTGGCGACCAAAAAGACGGGGATGCTTTCGCAGTAGTCGCGCAACTCCTTGTACCAGTTGGCGAGGTTCTGGTACGTGACCTTGCGCGTCACGTCAAACACGAGCACACAGGCCGTCGCGCCGTAGTAATACGACGCGTGCATGCTCGAGAAGCGCTCTTGGCCTGCCGTATCCCAAAAGTCTATCACGAGTCTAAGTAAGCTGGTGGGCAAAGCAAACCAAAATGGCCAAGCGCACCAAAAAAAACGCACCAACTTTGAGAGTCTTGGTCTTGCCGGCGTCGTCTGCGATCTCTACTTCTTTCCGAAAGAGCGTCAGCGCAAATGTCGAGAGCTAAGCGTATAGGAGAATGTATCAGTCATTGGTGTGGGATCAGATACGTGTCAGGCTCACCTGCCGTGGCTGGAACTCGTTCATCATGAAGCGTTCGACGAGCTTGGACTTGCCGACGGCCGAGTCGCCCAGCAGAATCACCTTAATGTCGGGCTCTCCCAGATCGTCATCGGGATTCTCCACAGCCGCAGCGGACGACGCCTTGTCGTCGGCCATTTGGATCTTCCTCCTTGCGAGGCAGATCCCGAAGAGCCACACGAAAACGCGCAACATTTATAAGGCCAAATTGAAGTCTAAAGTCGGGAATTTTGTCCAATCACATGGTGGACTTATACATCTTGCGTCCCGGAGCTGCTTTATACATGCCGTGACGCTGGAAAGTGTGCGTGAGATCCGCGGCATAGACTCCGCCGCCTAAGAATGCGCGAGAAGCAGCGACACGAAGCGCGACGCTTGCGTCTCACTGAGAGCGGTGTGCTGCTGGCGGCCGTGGCGTGGTGCAGCTGGCTAGCGAGCAGCTTCTACCGGCAAAGCGACGATAGCGATGGCGCCGCCAAGATGGATACACAGGACCCACTACTGTTATGGCTGCTGCCGCGTGTGCTCCAGGTATTCAATGCCGTGGCCATTGCTGCCGTTGCACGCGCGCTGCTAGCGAAACAAGCCACTTCCAAGACCGTGGAGGAGCTGTCACGGTATGCAGAGCAGATCGATAGGAAGGATTGACGGTCCTCTCTTAACGGGTTTTGTGGACAGGAAAGAGCGTGACAGCGGACTCGCCGTGGGCTGCATCCTGCCTCCTCTCGTGCTGCTCAGTCGATTTCTCGCGATCGCATATAGCGACAGCGTCATCTCAGGTACTATACAACCCGACTGACTGCACGGTACTATACAAGGAGGAGCTGATGTCCCCTCTTGTAAAAGTGCCGACGCTTCTGTACGCCTGGATCGCACTGAGTGCGAGCGCGAGTCTCCTCATCAAGACGGTCTGCTTTGGCTCCTCGGGCGTGTTGCCCACCGCCATTGTGGATGTGGTCGTGCTGCCCGTCGTGTGTATCACACTGGGTGTCGAATCCGGTACGTCGTCTTAACGCGTACGCGTCCTCAGATGCTCCGCTCACATTGTGCTCTGCATAAAAGACCTCCGGTTCGTGGTGCCGACGATCGGCCGCGTCTTGATCGCGCTCGCGTTTCGCTTTGGCCGACTCGCGCTGCCACGCTCGTTCACGGTCGGCGAAGCGCTCATTGTCGCGCAAACGATCGGACTCGGCGTTCTTGACCTCGTGCTCGTCACCGTCATCAAGGTAGGACTCGATAGAAGGTGGCTATGCTCTTCCATGGGTCACCGTCCAACACAGTGGATCATGTCGTGCAACAGTTGAGTGATGAAGCATCGAGTCTTCCCGACCGCTTCGTCGCCGCGTGGCACCTCCACGCCTCGCCTCTACTCGTCCGAAAGCCCCATCAGCTCGCTCTCCAGGTTGGCGTGGTCGGTGCATTGCTCACCTGCGTCGCGCTAGTGCCTCTGCTCCGAACATACGGATCGCCCTCTCCCCATGTCGTGGCCCCACCACTTCCTCTCGTACCGACACTGCACTTTCTCTTCACTGTGGGTGTCGTGCTCGGAGGCGTCGTGTATCCGTGGAGCTCCGTGCTCTTGGACACGTGGAACCCCTTGGCGTGGCTCGTCCACTTCCTACTGGACAAGCCCGCGCGAGGGTATCTGATCCTGTATTGGACCCTTTGTCTCATCGTGTGCGTGCCGGCGTTTGCCGTGCTCTCTCGCGTGCTCGCATTGCCGCAGATCATTGCGCGCAAGCTCTTCCACGCGTTGGTCGTCGTCATGTTTGTGCCGGCGTTCTTCCACAGTCCCGAGATGCTCGCGCTCTCGTACGGTATCGCGTTTGCCGTCTTTTGTCTTGCCGAGTGTGTCCGCGCCGTCGCGCTGCCTCCGTTCGGCCAGAGGATCGCTCAGTTTGTCCAGCCGTTTATTGACCACCGTGAGGGCGGACGCGTGATCCTCACGCACACGTACTTGCTACTGGGTTGTGCGCTGCCCCTGTGGCTTGCCCACTCGACAGATGCGGCTAACGCATTGGCGGGCAACGCCGGAGTCTTGGCACTCGGCGTGGGCGACGCTATGGGGGCAGCAATCGGATCCACGTTTGGCAAACGAAAGATCTTTGGACGCAAGACCGTCGAGGGGACGGTTGCTGTCTTGGTCTCTACCTTGATCGCATCGCTCGCTCTCCACGACTATCACTGGCACGCCCTGACCAATGGAGCCTGGACGCAGGTACCACCATCGAGTTCGCAAAATCTTGGGCTGACGGCCACTAATCTTTGTGATGTAATTTTTATGTCTGAGGTAGTTCTTGCTGCTGCTGATTGGTGTGGCACTCACGAGTCTGCTGGAGGCGGCTACGGCACAGATCGATAACCTCGTGCTCTCGCTGTTTCTCTTCACGATCACCAACTTGGTTACCTGCCACGCATGAAACACGTAATGAAGAATACAATCCACAGTATCTCAAAAAAGCACACGCAGAGTTGATTTCGTTTTCGAGCAACCGCCTCGTATCCCGCTACTCACACTTACTCGATGGTCAACGACGCCAACGCGGTCTCCAGTCCGTTCATCGCATTCTCGAGCGTCTCCATGGAGCTCGCGTACGAGATGCGGAGACCGTGGATCTCACCGAATGCCGACCCCGGCACGAGCGCCACGTGGTAAGTCAGCAACAAGTACTCGCAAAAGTCGTCG
>JAADVC010000206.1:0-29235 GCA_023334575.1 Pythium volutum | reverse complement strand
TTTATACTCTCCATCCGTGCGACGATCGCACGATTCCTTCTCTCCTTGACGCACGGTTGCGCTCTGATGGCTGCGCCAAAATGGTTTGCCACTTGAACTACGTAGGCTTTAGACGACCAGTAAACGCCTCGTTGCCGGGTCGCGGGCTGGAGCTCACCCAACAACTGGAGAGATCAGTTCCAGTTCCTTCCACTCATCAATGGGACATGGCGACAAATTTCCGGGCGAAATTGCTTATGTACATTCGTTGGTGCTAAATAAATAGAACAGTAGTGGGTGTGCTCCTAATGAGCGGCCCCACCTTCCTGCCTATGCCTTCCCTTTCCTACGCTACAGTATCTACACACTATCCCAAACTATTCACATCCAAGAGATACAGAAACTATCTACAGGCGATGCCACGCCAAACGGCACATTCCATCCACATATGGCCAGCCGCTCACTGGCGGCGCGAGCGCTTGGCTCTTGATTGTGGGGAAAGGTCGGACTCGCTTTGCTCGCCGGTTTCCGGAGAGGACTCGACGGCGGCCATGAGGCGCTGTAAGGACGCACTCGTTTTCCGCTGGCGGGGCTCAAAGACTTCTTCGACCGACGTGGGGCTGTCGATCCGAGGGTGCGGGTCGGACTGCGTGGGCGGTGTCGCGTCAACGACCGTCTTGTTCGGCGAGCGATCAGCGAGATCGGCAAATTCGAGATCGGGCTGGAAGTGACCAATGTAGAGACGGCTCACGTATGCGTAGCTTCTCGCAAACTCGCGGCGAGGCAACTGCAGCTGGGCGATAGTCTTGGCCACGGCAGCGTCAAGCACGGGCAGTGCGTGCGCGCGTGCCATCACCTTGACCGCCGCGAAACCGATCGTGCTGGGCATGCACTGGATCGAGCCGTAGTCTTCGTTCGCGACTTGCACGAGCGCCATCACGTGGGCTTCCATGTCGGCGGCGTCGCACTCGGTTTGATCGACGAGCGCCAAAAAGTCGCGCGCAAATGTGAACGCCACGGGCGCGTTCAGTTTCCACTCGAGTACTTGGAGCACCTTGGCCTCGACCGCGAGGATCTGGTCGGGCGTAAACTTGTTTTCACAGAGCAGTTCCATTTCCTTCATTGTAATAGGCTCGGCTTCGTGCATCTTGGCGGCAATGTACATGCACACGAGACAGAGCAGCTGCAGCAAGACCTTGTCGACCGAGTGCTCCGAGAGGTACTGGTCCATAAAGTGGATCGCGCACCCGACTGCGTCCTGCGAGAGCTTGAACGCCTGCGCCGTCTCAAACATCCAGCGGCACATCTTGGCGCGCCACAGCGCGTCCATGCCGTGGGTCTGCACCGACAGGATATAGTTCGTGTCGCGCGTATAGTCGCCGCTGGCTTCGCGCTTGAGGCTCATCTCGATGGCTTCCCAGGGACACACATCAAACCAGATCTCGCCTTCTGTCGCGACCGTCGGCTTTGGAGACGACTTGGGCAGCGGCTTGGCCGTGCGCACGGTCTCCTTTTGCGGCGTCGCGATCGCGACGCTTTCTTCGCAGAGCAACAAATCGTCCGTAGGAGTCGCCATTGTGATTTGTAGTATGAGCAGATAGAGACAAGAGCAAGGAAGGGGAGAACGTTCTATCGCTTGACGTAGCGATGGAGAGAGAGAGAGAGGGAGAGCGTGATCAAGTGGCTTGCGGCAAAGGAGTCTAATTCGTCTCTGGGGGCTTTCGCACGCATGCGTGCACGTCGGCAGACAGCGCATGGGTCTTGCCCGGCCAGGAAACCCTCAGCTGCACGGGTTACGCAGGTACAGTATTCGCCAGGCGGGCGGGCGGGTCGTCGGAATGGGTCTCGTCAATGGGACGCGCTCAGTGCTAAAAGGTGGCGGGGGGATGAGAAAGAGCCGCCGACGAAAAACCATGCAACCCATGGTTATTTTTGGGGAGTATGGGCGGGTCCGTCCGGGTCGGTCCGGACTTCGGACCTTCGACGATTGTTGGTTTTGTTGGTTGTTGGCGCCCCGCCAACTTTTTGTGGCGGCCGGGTCAGCTGGTTTGCCCTACCCCACACCAGGGCAGCGCGCCAATTGGAGGTGGAGGGAACGGTAAGCATTGGCTGAAATAGTTAGGAGGCGCATTATGGGCCAATCCACGTTTGATCTTGAAGATGGCGGGGAGGAGGATGTGTCAACAGTGCGGGTCAGAATGTGAAGTGTTGATGCCAAGGACGCGTCCGCATGTTGGCTCGACGTGGAAGGAAGGCGAGGGTGGTGAATGAATTAGCGCGGGGCCTCGTAGAACGGCACTCAATAGAGTGACATTCCGTCAATGTCAAAATTTGACATTCCGTGACAAGCTTCGACATTTAGCGCACCTTTTATGCAAACACTATCTAATTACAGGGCGAGCCCTCTAAACGGAAACGTAGTTGGACCACCCCAAGACACTGGAGAAGCCCCCAGGAAAAGGCAAATGCGCGCCACCACGCGGCGCAGGGCCTTCACCAACCGCCTCTGGACCCTTTACACACTCCATGCGCAGCCTGCCCTTGATTCTCGGGTGTTTTTTCGTTACCAGAATCGCTCGCCAGCAATTTTGACTGATTTTCTCTGAGGCCACTATTCGGTTGGGGGATGCTTTTGGCGGAATGTCACTCTATTCACTTTCCTCGTAGAACTGGGAGAACCGACGAAGAGCTCAACGTCGCTCTCCCGCGCTCTTCCCATAGCCAGTGGGTTTGATGCCCGTCACCCGTCTGAAGCAAATGACCCGCGAAGGGAGGGAATGGCTAGTGGGCAGTGCCGCAGCATCCCATGGGTCGGGTCTCTCGATTTCACTGATGTCAACAAATGTTTTTATTAATATGGGTTTTATAATCGCACAGCATTGGGTCAGTGCGATGAGTGCACTGCATGGCGATGCCAGGTTTGCAGGCTCAGTAACCCGCGCATTTCGGTCACCAACGAAGACTTGGGAATACTGGTAGCGAGAGTCAAGTCCAACATGACGAAATGCAGGGGCCAGATTTTTCGGATCACTGATGAACCCTCCCGCGGGTCTTCAAGAAGGTGAGGACTGGACTGCGATCCAGCGTCTATCTCATCCATGCGCAGCTGTCCACACAACTGCATCCCACCATCATCGGGCATCGTGATTTGATGGGACCTTCACCGCTTGTCAACCGGTTTACTGGTGTCACCAGTATCTTACCCCTCTCAAATGCAATGTACTGTAGCCATATCGATATCTTCTCATAGTTAGAAACTGTGACTCGGTTTCTATTTGCAGTCGCAGTTTCTACTTTGGTGGCGTAAAACGAACCGAACTCTCCATCCCCGCAGTCTGTTTTTTTCTCCTTTTTCGTTTCTTCTCGCCCAAACTGCAAGCGAAAGACCAAGCGGAAAAAAGCACCTCCACGCCGCCGGTCGTCCTTATTCGACGCGCAAGTATGGCCACGACGTCGACTTTGCACATCACCAACGCCCACGTGTACTCGCAGCGTATGCTGCCCGAGGCGACCGCGCTGGCCGCGCTCTTCCACGCACAACAGGCGCCGCACCACAAGCATGCGAATCTTCGGCGGAAACCGCCCATAGCGTCGTGTCTGCGCAAAATCAGCGCGTACAATGGCGGGTTCCGCGTGTCTCCAGACGACGACGAGGCTCCGCTTATGGAACTGTCATATGATGCGTCCGTGGGTAGCGGAGTGGCGCCATACGCGAAGAAACGGCTCAGTTTCGCGGACCAGCACGGCGGCCAATTGGTAAGTGATGGATGATTTTTTTTCTCAGTGAAATGTGAACGAGAATTGGACTCATTTGATCAATCATGGAACCGATAGGTATTGGAACGGGAATTCCACGCGCGGGATGCCCCTATCTACTGCAACATGGCCATCTCGCGCAGCTTTCCGTCATTGTCTAGGGACGAAGGCGCCGCAATTGGCAAGCGCCCCGCTTCTCGGTCGATGGTCATGGAAAGGTTGTTGCGTGCTCCCAGCAGTTCCAAGCAGCGTGGCGGTCGCAGCAGCGAGGAACATAAGAGTGGGTGGTCCCAGCCAGAGCTGCTCTCGTTGTGTGTGCTCTCGTGTTCGGTCGTGGGGTACGTCGTGTTGAGCTACGCTCGCACCAAGTGAGGCCGTTGGCAGTCTTTATTCGTGTCTACGTGTCTACCTGCCGCCCTCATCGCGTACTCGTCTCGTTCAGCTTCCTCTCTTCCCCCACCCACTCTCGTCTCCTCGTCTGCGCGTCCGTCACAGCTCGTGGTTGACATTGCCCTATTGCATTCACAGTGTCGCTGACGATCTTTCGCGTGTTTTGTGTGATGCAGAATTCATCAGCAGCCGCCTCGAACTCCCAGATTCATCTATTCACGACTCTAAAGAGAACAACAAACATTCTGCATTATGGCGCACACGTTCGTAGATGTGCCTGTGCAGCTTTCCGTCAGTGAAGGCTCGTTTTTCAAGCCGCTTTATTAACTTATCCACTCTTTTTTCAAACTCAATCAAGCACCATTGAGCGACAGTAATGGATCCCCCATCTCTTTTTCACTTGTGTCCTCTCTTCTTCTTGCTGGGAGCCCCCGACGTCTCTTCTGGCGATAGCCGATTCGCTTCGAAATCGATTTGCTGCTGAAGAATGCTGCTGAGAATAAACTCAGGCGTGTATATGCGATCGGGGGCAGCGTTGGCCAGCGCCTTTTTCGTGGCCGCCAATGGGAGCGCCGTCTCGCTGGTAATCACGATATCATTGGCCGACGCGACTCCTTTCATGTCTGCGTGGCCACCGGCACACTCGACAATTCGAACGAGCTCTTTAACTGGCGGCAAAATCGACTTGTGGTTGGTGATGAAAACGCGGAGACCGTCAAACAGCTTCCGACGCTGAATCTTGGGTACGGTATACATGGTGCGGTACAGGCTGAAATGCCACTTGGCCTCGACGGTCGTGTCTTTTAGACAATGGAGCGTCTCGCTGGCTGGCACACCAGAACGCGCCGACTCGTCGAGCCAGCGTTCGTCCAAAATGTGGTCGCATAAACTGATGCCGCACAGCAATTTGACCGTGCGCTTCAACTGGTTCTTGGGCGCGACCAAGTGGGTCACACTTTCAATATCGTCATCTTCCTGGCACGCACCGGCGATTTTCTTGACCTTGTCGCGTAGCTTTGGGATGGTGCCGTCAAGTCCCGTGAACATGATACGAAGGGTCGGAACCGTGGAGGGCGTCGTAGTCGCACTGTGCACCGCAGGCGGTACCACTTCCTCTGCTGCTTCCGTGTCTTCCAAACTTGGTTGTGATGACATCTTGCGTTTACGGCTGGACTTGGGTGTGGTCCGTGGTGCAACCATCGACGATGGCTGTTGGCTTGCCGTGTCGTCGCTCATATTCATTCCTGGAGGTCTTGGCGGCGTAGTCGGTGCGACCACGTCCGAGCATTGATCATCCAGTACAGCAGTCTCCTCTATGCTCGCCTCCGTGCCCGTATCTGTCTCTTGGCTGCTTGAAGTCGATCGCGCCTCAGTATCTTTCTTCATCGAGTCTTTGAGATTCATGCGTTTCGCACGTGGCCGTGGTGGCTTCTCGCCCGCTGGTTGTCCGAGCGATACGCGAGCACGCTTGGATCGCTCTGGTGTCGCCTCGACGTCACTGCACGACGCCGACCGTTCAGGTACACCAGATCGCCTGGGTCTCTTTTCTTCCGGTTGGGACACGGCAGCTTCAGACACCGACTGCTTGCCAAAAAATCCTTTCTTCATCGACGCGTTCAGCACCGGCGGCATATCACCGACCTCTGTTTTGTTTGTGCCAAACGTCTGCGTCGTCGTCTCCGGTTCCTCGTCTACTTCCGTCTCAGCACCGCTGCTGTCATCGTCCTCAGCGGACGCATCGCCCTTGAGCGAGGCCGGCGGAGTGATCTGGAACGGCATGCGCGGCTTGTACACGTTGCCCGTTGGCTTCTTATCCTGCAGTGATTCGGCTTCATTTAGTTGGAAATTCTTGGCAATCGACGAGAGGCCATTCACGTCACCATCTTGCTCTAGCATGTCGTCCGACATGTCGGAATCGGCGTCACTCGCCACACCAATCGCCTCTGCTGCGTCGCCATGCGCCAGTTGTGGAAGCGATGGAACGGCCTCCAACTGCTCTTCCTCGATGCGACGCACCGAATTGCGCAACGCTCCAGGCTCTTGCGACAGCGACATGATGATCTGGGTCTCGTCTTCGTCCACGTCATCAAGTCGGCGGTCCGTGCCCGAGCCATCGCCCGAGCCCGACAAGGACCCCGTCGCGTCCACAAACGACGGTCCGTGGGCCCACGCAGGACCGCCACCATCGGTGCGCACACCCTGAGTATTAAACGACTGCACTTCTGTCGCGACCTGCGTGGCCTGGCTGTCGCGCTGCGTCGCGGCACCAGCGAGTGTGTTGCTCACGCCGCGTTTCTTCTGGGCGGCCGCCGAGTGCCACTGGTCGGGCGTGTTCTGGAAGCCCTCGGGCGTCGCAACGCCATCGTCGTCATCACTACCGCGATTGCCCGCGTCAAACGCACTTACGAACGGCACGCCCAGCCCACCAGACGCGCCACCAGAAGCATTGGCGCGCGAAGCCATTAGGTATTGACAGCACGTGATTGTGCTTTGTGGCCGTGCAATCACGTTTCCAGCCAAAAGCACGGAAACAGTCCAATCCTGTATAATGTGATCCTCTCTTATCCAATATACGGTAAAGTTGACCTCAAATGCAGAGTGATGGTCCAATTCCCCGCCACCAAAAATTTCAAAGGGGAAATTCTTGGTTAGCTGGATGCAGACGGCGGCTGGAGCGCTGGCGCGAGGCCCTGCATGCGCGCGGCAAACGCCGTGCGGTCGCCAACGGAGCGCATCTCAAACTCGATCGTTTTCTTGGACGCGGTCGTGAGAACAACGGTCGCGCGTTCGCTGCCGTCGGCGTTGAGAGTCGACGATGACGAGCGGAAGAGCGACGCACCGCCCATGGCGGCGCCGCAGTCCAGCGCCATAATCTCGTTCAAGTTGACCGTGATAACGCCGTTGCTTTTGCCCAGGCGGGGCGACGTCGCCTTCACGGGCGTGATTTCGAGGTTGTGGGCCGCCAAGTCGAGCACAAGGCGATAGAGCGAGCGCGAGCCCGTCCACGAGGCCTGGTAATTGTTGCGAAGACAAAGAAAAGCGTCAGGCGACACACGCAAGGTGATCAAGATCCAGCATACGTTGAACGTACCATATTGATCAAGAACTCGACTTTGCTTGCGTTGGTTGTGTCGAGTTTACCGGACTCGGCTCCCGGGCGAGTTGCCTCCATGGCCCGAATCGACAAGCGTCCAAGCGAAGACGACGTCTGGGGCGGCGCGAGAGCAGCTGTGCTTGAATGTGTAGGCAGAGATCCAGGCAGCGTCGCCTGTGGTGTCAGTCGATTTGGTCAGATCTGTTCCAAATACGGGTTGCAGCAAAAATCCAAGGACTCACCGTGGACGAAGATCCGTGAGGCGATGGCGGCAAGGCCAAGGACGGCTGGAGCGACACGGCTGCTGTGGTGGTGACGGCGTTGTGAAATGGTGATGGTGGTGGTGACCAGCGCGGACTCGCACTTTCAGGGACAAAACTCGCCGAGGAGTTCTGACGTGGGGGCGGGGAGGACGGCGCAACAGGATCAAGTGGACCAGCCGGCATGATCAGTGTCAACTGGGGTCTCGAGGGACTGCCGACGCGCCCTGCACCAGTCGTGTCGAAATGGAGACACACCTGCCCATGCTGATGGCTCAAGAGCGTGGCCACGATTTGCTGCAAGGAGAGACATCGCACATCTACGTTGTTGATCCCGACCAACCGGCTGCCACACGGGACAGCTTGCAAGTCGCTCGCGAGCAATGCTTGATCCAGCACCTCCGAGTTGAGTGGAAGGCTCGCGCCTCCGGGAACGTCAATCTGGACCAACGCTGGTCGTTTTGTTGGATTGAGCATCTGTTCGTATGCCGCTCGCGTCGTGCTGAACGTGATGATCTTTTCATGGCTAGAAAGCAACTTGAGGAGCTCGAATACATCACCCAGCTCCAGCTTGGAAACGTCAAAGCCGTCGATCGCAACGATTTCGGATCCGTCGACGACGCCTCCATGATCAAATACGCGCGTGGAACCTCGAGCAGGATCGCTATTGAGTTTGTCAACAATCACCTTGTTGGCGATGCTGCTCTTCAGATCGATCCCAAGCGGACCGGCGGGGAGGCGAACATCGATCATGCGCGTGTTGACGTCTTGCTGGCTGTCTCCTCGATGGAACACGAGTTCTTTCGGAACTTCACTCAGTTTCTTGAGCAAATCGGTGACCGGGGCGAGCGGCAGACAGGATATATTCATCGCATTGATGCGTTGCAAGACAGCGCCAACTGGAACTCGACCACTGCTTTCGATCACGCCGGGGGTACCATCCGCCGATGGGTAGAAGCCAGAGATTGCTGCCGATTCGCCGTTGAAGTTGATGCCCAGAGGGCCTTTCGGCACTATGACTTTGGCGTGAGTCGACTTCGTGCGAAGAATATCGAGCAGTACCTTGTTCCCGATCACGATTCTCTTCGATGCTTGCTTGAGCTTCACGAGCAGAGTCGAAATCGCCGTCAAGTCATGATCGACGACGATGAGCGAGCCAATCGACAGCACGTAACTGCCTGCGACAAATCGCGTGCAGGCGTTAAACTCAGGACGCTCGGCGTCTTGAATGGTAGTGAATCCCGTGATTCGAGCGCAGTCTCTCATCTCACCATCCAGATTGACTCCTAGCGGGCCAGGGCCAATCTGGATGACGTGGCACTCGGGCACATCATCGTCCTGGTGGCGGGCAAAGTACAACTGGCGCGGAAGCGGTGTATCCTTGACGAGTGCGATCGCGTCCTTCCGCGGTATTGTCGTGATATCGGTGGAGTTGACACCAATGAGTACGTCACCCAAACCGATCGCTGGATCACCGCGAGGGCCAACCGAAGTAATTACGCAGCGCATGCTCTCGGTCTCATCGATCGTGAAGCCAAGATGGCGCTCACTGACAGAAGAATCGACGCTGAAGATCGAGGAGCAGCCAGTTCCCGTCGCTCGGTAGAACACGACCTCTTTCTCTTGTTCTTTCAGAGATCCCAGCAAGGCGACAACCTCTTGACGCCGCGAAGACGACACATCTCTCCCATTCACGTTGATGATTTGGCAGCCACGATGCATCTTCGGATGGCTTGCAAGTTTGGTCATGGTTCCGTCGGCAAACCGCTGGAAGTCTTCGACAAATGCACCGTAGGGAATGCACTCGTTGATTTGGAGTCCAAGCGGGCCACTCGGAACGCGTGCCAGCACCAGCTTTTCCACGTCGAAGTTGTTGGTCGTGAAGGCCGTTTCGTGGTACCGCGCAAGTGTCAAGCGGCGGTTCATGGCGGCGAGTTTGCTCAAGCGGTTGATGATCTCCTGCAGCGAGCAGTGTACAACGTCCTGACCTTCGATCGCGACAATGCGATCTCCGACTTGCACGCTCAGCCGCATCAGCTGCACACGACGGCGATCGATCTCTTCCCACGCTTCCATGTCTGCTGATGAGAGTGAGTCGAGGCCACGGATAACGACAAATCCCCGCTCATTGTCGCCTAGCGAGATACCCAAACGCCCTCGAGGCGCTTCCACGACGAAGTGTTCACGCCCGAATTCGTCGACGCCAATGTCGCTGTCCATCATGGGCTAAGGAGTCGGGCTGCTCTTGTTGCTCCGCTGTCGGTTAGTCTGTGAGAGATCCCTGACGCGAAAAAGCTCAAGTGACTGCTCTGGGAGATGCACTGTCTGGCGTGCGGCCAGCCTGCCGTAAATGGATCTGAAGTGGAGCACAAAAATACCTGCTTTCTTACAAGAGAGAAAGATAAGGTCGCGTTTGAATCACTCTCCAAGTCCGGTCAGATCAATAACGCCTCCCAATATATCAGCGTTGCGTTGATGATTCGAACCCACCCGCTCAGCATCCAGGGCCAATATACGAAACTTTGCTTCAAGTTGCCGTTGACGAATCTTTGCAAGTGGTATCGTGAAGCGAGGTTTCCATGCAATTACCACAACCAGCCAGCAGCCTCGCTGGCGGGACTTTAATCGTTTGCAGCAAGTGTCGAGCTTCCGTTCCGCACTCGATGACCTCGAAGTTTTATGAGCAATGTGGCCACCGCCTCCCGGAAAATCGGCGACAAAAGAAGTCCAAGAACCAAAAGCAGGAGACACAACTGCCAACGAACCCGCTCACCTCAGCTTCTTCAAACGAGATGAGCGACAACGGTTGGTTCTGGGGTGCTGGTGAACAGTCTCGAGCTACAACTCGAGCGATATGTGCCGTACAACACGAAGAACTACACAGCGAGAAATTTCCTTCCAAGCACCCGTTTGTCACGGCCCACACAGCAAGTAGTAGATGCAGAAGCCTACACGAGGCAGCCCAGCCACTACGCAGAATTTGCTCGCTTGGACAAGCTTCGTTTCTACCTGCGTTGTCTCAAGCACCACCAAAAGGGAGACATGATGATGATCCGCCTTTCCGACAAAAGGCACCCACAAAACCAGCGCTGGTAGAAACCCCCAAAGACATCCAAGCCAGCAATCCGTGCGGGGTATTGTGGGGTCACGTGCTTGCCGAAGTGATCGCAGAATTCGAAAGCAAGACGATCATCCTCACAGTGGAAATCGACTCGGATGAACAATGCATGTGCGTTCTAACTCAGAAGCTGCACATTGAAGAAGCAGCGCGGTCCAAGTACGTGGTGATGGGTGGCATCAGTCCGTTGCGCTTCAAGCTCAATGAACTAAAGAAGAAAGTGCGCATGAACAAGGAGAAACTCGCCATGGTGCGGCAACGGCTTGTGACGCTGTACGAGCAACACGAGCGCGAAGAAGGTGGTAGCTCGGTGGAACAACCATCCCAAGACCCACAAGAGTTGAGCACGTTGACAAAACGAGACAACCGGTGCGAAGGCAGTCACACTCTCGAGTGCAAAAATCCTCGAGCAACCAGGACGAAGAAGAGGAAGCTATCCGTCCCAGTTCCGGCGACGTCTAGACGACGCAAAGAAGAAGTTGACGCCGCTGCCATTCTGATCCAGAAGCGATTCCGTATGCTTCGAGCAAGGCACCTTTTTGCTGAGATAGTCAAGCGCGCGTACCAACGCGTATTCGATCCAGACACAAAGCACTACTTTTACTACGACTCGCGCACGAGACAAAGTCAGTGGGAAGCTCCGCCAACGCTCGTGCATGCCAACGTTACGATGGCTCGACGGCAAAGTCGCCGAACGCTACCATCCGCCAGGTCCCTGCACACCGCCGCGAGTCGGATCCAGGCGCTGTATCGGCGTCGCGCTGCACGCCGTGCGATGCGAGAGCTGCTTTCAAAAGTGTACGAAAAGGTATACGTTCGGGATTCTGACTCGTACTACTACTACTGCGCCACGACAAAGTCGAGCTCGTGGGAAAAGCCCAAGCTCTTGCGAGAAGACGACGTCCCGATTACGAGAGCCAGCAAGCCGGTTGCCCAGGAACCATCTCGCTCAATCAACTCAACCCAAGACGCTGCGGCGACCACTATCCAAATGCTCTTTCGCAATCGAGCCACCCGCCAATTCATCCGCGACCTTGCGACGGGGGCCATCGAAAAGCACTTTGACATTGATGCCCAGGCCTGGTACTACTTCAACACGCGCACTCAGCAGAGCTTTTGGGAGCAGCCTCGTCATGCGTCGCTGACCTCAAAACGAACGTGACGCGATTGTGTGCTTTTGTTTTCGTACTTGTATCTTTTTTTGTATTACGGAGTGTGTATTATAGGTTGTGCAGTCCTCCCCATCATGCCCCCGAAGACAAATGACCAGCGTGAGGCAAGCCTCGCTCGTCCCACAACACCGGAGCGTCTCTCTAGAAGACCTTACCCACGCCAACACGACGACCGCCCACGACCGTCCGCTTTGTTTAGTATCGGGTCCAGTACGAGCGGCGACGAATAAAGTTGTAGTCGGGCAGCTCGTGGATCGGACCGAGCGCCGAGAGTGCGTGCTCCTTGTCGTTAATGACCTCGTCGGCCGTGTTGCGCACGGCGGCGGCGTCGACGGCATCGATCCGCGCAAAGATCTCGGCCGGCGTGAGGCGGCGTCCGTACGTGAGCAGCTGACGACCAATGTCCTCGCAGATTGGCGACGTGCCATCGAGCTGCATGAGCATGTTGGCCTTGAGCTGCGTCTTGGCCAGCTCGACTTCCTCGTCCGTCGTCTTGTGGACGAGACGCACGAGCGCCTCCATCGTGTACCACGTCAGGTCGTTGAGCTTGTACTGGTCCGCGACGGCGTAGACACCAAAGAGACCCGTGTCTTGGTAGCACGTGTTGAACGCCATGAACGAGTGCGCGAGTTCCTTCTCGGCGACGACCTGGCCGAGCTTGGACGACATGTTCATGCCGGCCCCCGACGTGCGGTCCCACTGGCCAATGAGCGTCTGCATCACAAGCATGGGGAAAGCGTGCTCGCTGGTCCAGCTAAAGCCTTCAAACGCGATCGCGACATGGGCGAGTGGCATCTCGTCATTCTTGACGCGGTAGTCCGAGCCGATAAAGTTGACCGGTTCGAGCTCGGTCGCCGACGCGGGCGAGCTCGACGGCAAGTTACCGAACGCGTTCTGCGCGAGCTCGACGAGCTGCGAGTGGTCAACGGCGCCAGCACCAGCGACGACCATGCGCGGCGCCGTGTAGTGCGTGGCAATGTAGTCTTGCAGATCGGCACGCTTGAGGTTCTTGATCTACACACGACAGAAACAAAAAGATGAGTAATGAGATCTTTTACAAGTAGACAGCGGAAAGCTCGGTGGACGTACGTTGTCAATGGGGCCAAGGATCGTGCGACCAAGGCCCTGGCCCATAAAGGCCGTCTCGTGGAGACGGTCGAAAATGACCTCTTCGTGCTGCTTGTTGACCTCTTCCATTTCGCGCAAAATCACGTCGCGCTCGCGCTCAATCGCCGCGTCGTCAAGCTTCGAGTGCTGCAAAATGTCGCTGAGAATGTCGACGGCCTTGGGCACGTCCTGCTTAAACACCTTGGCGTAGTACACCGTCTGCTCGCGCGACGTGTAGGCGTTCAAGTGGCCGCCCATGTTTTCAATCTCGAGCTCGAGCTGCTGCTGCGTGCGCTTGCTCGTGCCCTTAAAGGCCATGTGCTCGAGGAAATGCGCAGCGCCATTGTTAGCAGCCGTCTCAAAACGCGAGCCAGCGCCGATCCAGACGCCAATGGTCGCCGTCTCGCCGTGGGAACCTTCGGACGCGACGCGCAGGCCGTTCTGGAGCGTCGTGACTTCGGTCGCCGGCGCGTTCAGCACGTAGGACGGGTAGTTCTGCACGGCCGCAGCGGACTGCGCGCGCGAGAGAAGGGGCGCCACGGGGCGACGCAGCGCGCCGAGCTTAGAGAGCATGCTTATTGCGAGGGGAGGGTTCTGGGGAGAAGCAATTCCGCGGGTGTGGGGCCGAGAGACCGAGAGCCGCTCGCTCGGCTGACCACCAGGAACCACACACAAAAAAGAGCAAGCAAAAACCCAATCACCCAGAAAGGTGGGCCGAGTGGTAAATTACAAGATTATGAGTGGGCGAACAATAAGGGAGATTGTAATTTACGGTGTCAGTGGGGAGGTTGCGGAGAAGTTTGGTGGTCCATTGTGGATAAGCTTCCAGACTGTAATTGGAGTAGTGGTGTCATTGTAAACCGAAAGAAAAGAATCTTATTAGACAACACGGGTTTGTAAGGTTGTTTCATGGACAGCACACGGGTCACAAACGCGGCAAATGTATGGAGAATAACATTAGAACGAGTAGGTTGTTTGCAAACAACTGGAGATGCTATGATAGTCTCACAGAAATGCCAGGATGCATCCCTGAGGCTGGCATTTCGCACGAATAGCCAGCCCCATTTGCATCAGCCCAACCATCTTGATCGGGAGATCTCGTTCTCCAGTCCTACCGTACTTAGTAAAATCGCTACTGTACGTATAGCTCAATAACCATCACTCCCGATGTATAAAATGGCTACACGCATGGGAAAGGGAGTTGGCATCTCCATCATAGGATTGCGGCATGGCGACTCCAAACCGCAATCCTATGATGGAGATGAAAAGCGCAAACGCACGCGTTCATTTTGTTCTGTGGGTACAAGCTTTTGGCTTCAAAACGCATCAATGATGCCGTCATGGGGGATCCGAAGCGGATCGCGTTGTTGAACTTGTCGGCAAACAGTCATTCGGCTCAAAGCATGTGGAATGGTTTCTGGATGGTATCCGGTACAAGTGGCGGCTGCTTCAACCCTCGTCCTTCTTTTTGGGGTCGATTTGTCTCTCAACACATGGGCGGACTGCTTCCTGTTTCCCGCACGTCACATTTGTTGAGTTATGTCTCCCTACAGAGATGACTCCGCTGGTTCTCGGGGTTCGTCACCGCGCTCCAGTCCCGCAAAAAGTCGGGTGAGTTTTCTGTCCTTTCATGCGTAGCACTAAGGTAGGACATTCTTCTCCAGCTCCATGAGCGCGAACCGTCGTCCCTTGCTCAGCGCGACCAGGGTCGTCTTTTTGCTTTCCTTATAAAGCCATATTGCTTGCGCTCAATACTCGGACCGCTGTAGGTGGTCACTGCCTAGACATTTTACTAATAACGCCAACAGAAGATGCAAAACCACATTACTAGTATTACATTTACACGGGTTCACTAGCCAACGCGTTGTCAAGATGCAACGGCACACGTGACCACAAGTCCTCATACTGTATCTGTGCCTGTTCGTCTGGTCCGTCTCCTTTATTCCGACGTGAGCAGCCGCGGCGGCACGACCAGTTGCTCCCAGCGCATCAAGATGCTGCACGTCTCAATCATGAGGTACCGCGCCTGCTCTTCGTTCACGCAGTTCATGTAGCCGCAGTGGTCAATCTCAATGGCGTCGCGGTCCTCCATCTCGGTAAACTTCATGCACTGTGCGCCTTCCTTGATCCAGACAATGGGCGTTTCGCTGGGTGTCGCCTGCACTGGTGGCTTGCGGTCCAAGATCGTGTGGTGGATCATGTACGTGCGCCGCTCGTGCTCGTCGCGGTAGTCGACTTGGCAATTCGAGGCAAAGTACCGGAAATGCATCGACCGGTCGCGCAGCGGCGAGTTGCGGAACGTAATGAACGTGTCGTCGTTGCACCACTGGACGACCTTCATTTTCACGGGCGTACTATAAAAGCGCACATTGAGCTCGGGCGTCTTGACGGCGTTCCAGGCCAGCCGGCGATAGTCGTCGAGCGCCAAGAACCACCGCGGCACGAGCCGCGTAAAGCGGAAGCGCAGCACGCGCGACTTGTGGTCGGGCGACCACCCGAGCGAGTGCTGCGCGCGCCAGCCGAGGCAAAACGTCTCGGTAATGTCGAATTGCTTGTTGATAAAGCTGCTGTGGAGCTGCTTGGAACGCTCGAACGAGAGGCGCTCGAGCGCCGCGCAACTGGCCTCGGGTTCCGGGATATAGAGCACTGGCGGCTCGTCAGCGAGCAACTGGACCCACTGGCCCTGCGGTCCCATCGGTACGTCTGCACTTTGGGGCGACGCAGCGTCCTGGACAGCGGGTGCTGTCTCGTCACTGTCGGCTTCTAGTGCTTGGCGCTCCGTCTCGTCCATGACGAGCTTTTGGAACTTGGTGAGTTCCGAAATGACACCTTCCATGGCGCGGTTCTCACGCAACAGCGACTCTTTCATCGTGAGCACGTCGGCAAACTCGTCTTGCAGTTTGCGCAGCTTCGCGTCGTCGTGCATGTTGGTGGTTGGACCCACAGCAGCGACACGGCGGTCGCGCAGCGTGCGGTACTCGCGGAGCTTGTGCTGGAGCACGACCTGGAGCGACTGCTCTTGCTTTCGCATGTCGCCAAAGTTGTTCTTCTTGCGGAGCCGAAAGAGCACCATGGCCTCGCGGTGCTTGCGGCGCTTCTCGGCGGCTTCGTGCGCAGCGGCGGCGGCACGGTCGCTGCCGTCCGCGGCGTTCAAGACGTCCAGGATTTCGCGCATCTCGTCGACCGATGCGGGCGTCACGATGCCACTGAGCGGGTGTCCCACGTCCACGGGGTCGAGCACCCGATGGAATGTCAGCGGCTGCGTGTTCCCTGCGGGAATCATGGGAAGCGTCACGGGCCGCACGGCGGCAGTGGCGCTGGCGGTGCGGTGCATGGTTGACTGGGCGATGGGGGGGGGGAGGAGACAGGGGCGGACTGAACTGTACACTCGCGCCACGCTGGGTTTTCACGCGATGGCGGATTGCACAATGACCAGCACTGAGCGAGACGCGCCAACCGAACGCGACTTGGATAATAAAGTGGGGAGATGTCGCGCTGGTCGCGCCCCACCAGCCGCTCTGTCTCGTGTCCGCGTATGCATGCAAGCAGACGTTGCAGCAACACAAATCGACACGAAGCGAGAGAAACGAATGTTGCCACTGGCCAGAGACAGCCCCCCGCAAAAGCGGACAGAGACGATGGCATGCCATCGGATCCATTCAACGGCGAGAAAGGCGGCCCAGCTTCCCTTTTTGACCAATCATACTGATCAGAAATTCATTTTCAACCAATCCATTATTTCCAGGGATAGGGTTCATTCGCTCAGTCCCACTGAGGTCTGGTTTTGTCACATTGGGTGTCCAGCCACAGTGGTTCTCTTGGTCCACATGACCTTCTGACGCTCCGCGTATTGCTGACATGAAGCGCTCTCTCCACAAGCCAGACTCTGGTGTTCTAGCCTCTGGCCCAGAGGCTAGAACACCAGAAACGAGATCAACGTCTGCGGCCGACGACCGTAATGTAATCAACGGAATCCAACGTGGACAAACACTTTCCAAGCAGCAGGCCACAGGCAGGCATGAGCACGAGCATGGGACTCGCAGCCGCCCAATTTTTTTAACGCAAACACTACTCGCCCAGTCTCTCTGGGATGTTATCCACCGCCTCTGACCAATTGGTTGGTTCCCAAGTGTCTGGGATCTGGATGGACTGTGAACGTGCAGGTGCATTTTTAGGTTCTAGGACACCCGTACTGTACTAGAGAATCCAGTAAAGCGACATCTTTGAAAAAGCTGCAGTCTCTGGAATGACACTCCGTGGAGCGAATAGTACCGTACAGTACCAGTACATGCAAGGGTGGGAAACAGAATTGGCCGTCGCTCGAGAATGCTCTCCTCCTCACTTTGACTTCTGTTGTTTTTCCTTGAAGCCGCCATTTGGCATCCGTCATCCTGGGCCATCACACGTTCCTTTCTGAACCCAATTAATGTTCATGATCACTGCCTGACTTTGTCTGGACAGAATGTGAACGCACGCGTGACGCGGCCTCAGTGAGTCATGCCCAGGCTAACTTATGATCTTGGCATTGAATGCACGTTGCGTCCACCATCACTTGTCTATCCATTGCCCCCACACTGTAGAGTGGAGTTTTCCAGTGGTCGGGACTTGACGCCCGTTCGTCGCCGGCGCGCCTCTCCATCGAGTGTGTCCTACGAACGAACGAGCGGGAAGTCGGCGGCTGAGATGGCGTAGGTGGGAATTTTCCACAGGATCTTTTCCTTCTGGATCTGGTCGGAGGCCGAGTTAAACCTTTGCACAATAAACACACCTTTCTCAACAAGATCAAGAGGCTTTCGAGCCCCACACAATGGTCAGTTCTGTACACTGTAAAGGCCATTATGACGGGACGGGACTCCGTCATCACGTACCGTAAAGAGGGGCTAGTGCAGCAAGAGCAAGCAACTGGACGATGCGCTGACTTCGTCGCCCTCTCTGCTCGGACTTTCCCCTGCAAGTGGGATGTTCCCTGGAATGCTAATAATGAGGAGGGCTCCTGCGACTCCCTTTGTGGAATACTTGTCCATACAGTACTGACTGTGAGGAGACTTCAAAATGGAGACGCGTTGACCCCTTCGTCTCCAGTTAAGCATGCAAACGCTTGCGTTTTGTTTTCTTTAAAAAGTTTGCCACTTCCTTCAAGCGTGACGGACGACGAGAAATCCAGTCGCCAAGTTCAGATCAGATAAAATTGGTATACAGTATCCTTCACGTCCGAACGTCAAGAAGTCGTGGCGTATCTCGTGCTTTTCCTGGTCACTGTCGGAAGGAACTCCTTCTGGGGAATGATGCATGCCCCGCGATCTCCGTTCCATTCCGTGGAGTCGCTCAAGCCCAGAAGAAGGCAGTGGGAATGAGGCACCATGCCACCTCTTGGTGGTTGGCCTGTGGGTGGCATTGACGCAGGCACTCCTCTGAAGCAAGCAATGGAATGCTTCTGGCCTCGTCACGCCACAGACCCAGTAGTGTAGTGAACTTGCTTCTGAAACTACCGGTACAGTACTGTTAGCATCGGAATGCTTAGAACTCTCTTCCTTGGAGAGGAGCTCACGAGTAAATGTCATAACCAGTACCCTTTTGACCTCAAAGTGTCAGAACCAGTACCCGTCTCCGGATCAGTACCCGTACCCCTGGACAAAAATGGCAATTTGGCTTCTGCAATGACCTTCTCAACGAGGTTGGCTCGATTCAAAACTCCAACCAAGACCGATTTTCACTCTTCAGCAAGCAAAATCTTGTGTTTTGACCAGGGGTACGGGTACTGATCCGGAGACGGGTACTGGTTCTGACACTTTGAGGTCAAAAGGGTACTGGTTATGACATTTACTCGTGAGCTCACACTATGGCATGGTTAGACCTTCTAACTTACAAGACATAGACTCGCTCTAAGCATTCAGTTGCTTGCATTAGGATTCGGTTTCTGTGAAGTGAGTGGGTCGCTGACAGCAACTGTACCGCAAGCATGTCACCACGTCAAGAAGTCGTAACACAGGTGGCACTGACGGAGTACGTTACTACAGTAACCTATGGTCATCCGATGTTCAGTAAACATGTTGAACCAGTGGATTTCCTGGAAAGCATTTTCTCTCGCATGAGGGAATGAGACTCATTATGAGTGCATGGGCCCCCAACGTTTTCCAGAAAAGAAAGGTCTCTTCTCCGTCTCTCTTGTCGGCCCCTAACCGAGCACGGTGACGGCGTCACGTACGTACCGGAAAGTTCCTCCTGCCATCGTCCATCCGCTTTGGAGTCCACGTGGCAACTCCACTGCCACTGGAGAGGGGAGCGCCTCTCCATCGAGCTGTATCCGGATACGAACGGCAGTGATGGCGGCAGAGCTGAGACAGTCGACGTGGTGTCAGCTCAGGCGCCAGGGAATTTCCGATCTGTATGGATCCGATCTCAGTTGAGGCTAGCTTCCTCAACTTGATCACTTTGCCCCACAGACGTGTCCCTTGTGAAGCCTCCAAGCCGTAAGCTTACAGTGCGTACAGGAGAGACCCCCCATTTGGAGGATATGTTCAGCAGCTGCAACGGCCGCTCGTGAACGGATCAGTTGATTTTTCACCTTTCCTGGAAACGTTCTTCTCTCCCGTGTCGCAGTACTTCAGTATGAGCGACGTGGGGGATTCCTTGGGCCTACGCCACCGTTAGCAAGGTCGCTCTTGATGGGATGCGGGAACCACCCCCACTACCTCTCTTCCCTTCATTCTCCGTTGGGACCCTCTCTCTCCACGATGGGCCAGCACGGCAGCCTCTCGACCGAGCTGCGGCTCCGCGCCGACGATCTCAAGCATCTCGTGCGCCCGCAGTACGTCAAGGGACTCACGCGCGCCGACGTCGCGTACGCGCGTCCGCTCTTTGGTACCGAGCCACTCGTGGGCCAAGAAATCCTCGTGGTCGTGCGCCGCTTTCGCCACCACATTAACGGCAGCGGCTCGCTGCTCAGTGACAACTGGCAGTCGCTCACGTACGATTTAGCAGCGATTTACGGCACGATTGATGCCACGCTGCCGTTCCAATTCCGTGGCGTCACGACGCATTTGTTTGATCGCTTCATGGACCGTCCCGCGCGGGCCGGCGCAGCTGGAGCAGGCGGTGGCAATGACGCGTCGTGGCATCTCTTTGTGCTCGGGCCCGGCGAGCTCGTGCGGGGCATGGACGTTGCATGGCTCGACCGCCAGCTCGTGGGCATGCGTGTGCACACGAACCAGCGCCAGTCGCAGTGGTTTGGCTCGCGCCAGGGCGTCGTCAAGAGCGTCACGGCGCCGCAAGGGTACTGTATCAATGCACTCGAGACGCTGCGCCACCACAAGAATGAACTCGGACTGCGACTCTGCCCCATTACGGACCACCTTTCGCGTGCCATGAGTCTGGGGTTACTCGCCCAGGACACGTCGCGCCGTGTGGGTGGCAAGGACGATGGTGTACAGACCGAGTTTACGGCGACCCACGACCACGTGCGTGCGCTCGTGGTCGCGTGTGGCGATGCCGCCACGCCTGGCATTACGGATCTCCACGTATTGTCGTCCGAGATGTTTGGTCGCCACTTGGCCAAGCGCGAAGAGCCGCTACCGGCCAAGGAACATCTCTTTTTCCTGCGCCACAGCGAGTACCTCACGGCGGTCGAGGTAATCACGACGGTAGAGGATGAGAAGGTTGTGGCGTTGCGGTTCCACACCAACGTCACCAAGAGCCCGTGGTACGGGTCGCGCGGTGAGATGAGTAGCGCGGGCGAGGCGCTGCATTCGTTTCAAGTGCCCGACGCGACGCTCCAGATTTGCGGCTTCCACGGTACGTTTGGCCACACGGCGTTGGGCTCACTTGGTGTGTTTTACAACACGATCCCCAAGAGTGTGACGGTCGAACGCGATCAGGCCGTCCAGCTCGGCACGCAGCCGATCAAGAGTATTGACTGACCACGAGAAGCGAAGAGAGCGGTTGGGTGTAGCTGGTGGGTTTCGTAATTTTTTGTATTTGGTTTGATGGATGGGAAACGCACGTTTTATGTGCAAAAAGATTGACTCAGTCTCTCTTCCGTGAATTCCTCTTCTATGCCATGTCTCTCGTGTTTGAGAATGGACTCCACAAAAATTCCACACGGCAGATCCCCGCATTCTCCATTTCCCACCGCCCGAACCATGAGTATGCGATTCTTACCGATCGTGGTGCCGTTTGTTACAAGCTCCACTACCACCATACCCGACGAGGGCCAAGCGCTCCCAGGCATGGGCACGAGCTGGCAGGAGCAGACGTTCGAGTTGGGCGCACTCGTCGTTGAGACTGCCGGCGTCACGATCCGTGATATTCGTCACATTGCTCGGCGTGATGTCGCGTCGCTCGCGGCCACCAAGCACGACCGCGTCGGCGGTACGACCTACATGGAGCTGCTTGGCCCCGACGAGTTTATCCACCGAGTCTACGTTCGATACACACCGCTCGATGGCGTTGTTGGTCTGCGCGTGCAGACAAGTCGACGCACGTCGCAGTGGGTGGGTGGTGCGCGTGGACTCGTGAAAGCTGTGGACGCCCCCAAAGGTTTTTTCATCAACGCCATTGTCGGCATCCGAAACACACAGCGCTGCTGGCCACTGGGTGTTCTCTGTTGTCCACTGTCTATGGCCATGAAACCCGAGCCATTCCCCGCAACTCGCCTTCGCTCGCTTCCCTACGGCGCCAGTCTCCACGACGGCGTGCAGCGCGACTTCCAAGAGATGACCCAAGATGTCCGAGCGATTGTCGTGCAGTGCGATTTCCACGTCATGCGCGTGTGGGTATTATCGGCGTTCGAGTCGGAGTCATTCGGAACTTTCAAGAACCGTGCACCACTCGGCCGCGACGAGTTTTGCCTCGAGCTGGCACAAGACGAAGTGGTCGAGCGCGTCGACATTCAGAGCCACAAGGTCGTCAACGCGGTCCGCATCCATACGTCGCATCGCGAGACGCCGTGGTGGGGCCGCGCAACGTTTGGCAGTATTGCCAGTATTGACTGTCGACGAGACGGCAATAAATCGTTCGCGGGCTTTTACGGCACGAGAGGCGACCACTTTGTCGGTTCGCTGGGCGTTGTGTTTGGCGAAGCAGCAGTGGACGAGATGGAGCATCGTAGAACCCTCCTTTAACGTGGGACCAGATCCCGAGCAGTTCTACGTTGTGCGTAGCGAAACATTGATATGGAAATGTAAAGAGTCTCGTATCAAGTGTCTCTCAGGTGTTGTTTGTGCCTGCGTCAGGTTGTCACAAGCGCCAAGTTATGGTAAAAATGAAAAGCCGGTACTTTTTGCGGCTGCCAAATGAGCTAGTGTGCACAGTGGACACTCACTTCTAGTGTCTCGTTGGCTGAGCATGCATAGTCAGACAACCAAGAGACGAAACAAGCAACAACATTCCATATTCGACCCACAAACGCACGCTGTATGTAAAGCAACCAATCTTCATGCAATCTCCGACCAACTAGGTCTCCAGCTCTGTCTTCTGGCCACCTCTGCGGCTGCCACCGGCTCATTTATTGCACATAATAGACTTCATCGTCGGCAGATCCATCAGTCAATCAATCAAAACCAACTTTGGACGAGAGGCACTTCGAATCGGCCAAGCGAGTGTCAACAGCCACCACTTACACGCGGATGGCCACACGCACTACGTTTTGCTGCTCCCAAACGAGTACGTGGAGCAAGTGGATGTGTTTGCGACGGACGCGAAACCGGCAACTGCAAAGCAGCGCGTATTCTTCCCGCATGTACCGAGTCGAATCAATGCGCTGCGCTTTCGAACCTACGAGCGTGTGAGCGAATGGTTTAGCCATTGTGTGGGCAACGCGACGCACTTTAAGTCGCCCGAGGGCCACGCCATCCACGCACTCTATGGTTCGATTTCGTCCACGAAACAGTGTAGCCAAATCGTCATCTATTCGCCGTTGGTGGCCCCATCTGCCGTGGGGATTAACACGACCACTGGAACCGCGGACACACTCACGGAGTTCGTTCGTGGTCGTGACACGCCCGAGCTTTGCTTTTGCGTGCAGTGTGAGCAGCCGAGAGCGTTTGTCGTGAACGCGCACGGCCATATCCGCAGCATTGCCGTGGTCAGCAATGTCCGGTATGAGGCCTTTGTCGAGCTGCAGTGGTTGTCGGACGCTGCGTCCGACCACTGGTTTGTTCTCGCCCAAGACGGGCGTGTCGCCGCTGTCGGTGTCGTCTTTCAAGACGGGCGTCTCGTCGCGCTGTGGTTCCGCATGAACTATCGCACGTCAATATGGTTTGGTCCCGAGTCGGCGACTGATGCGACGTGGCTCAACTGTGGCGACTCGGCTGGTGCGTTTATCTGTGGCTTTCAGATTGAGGGAGTCGGGAAAACGACGTGTACCGAAGTGACGGGGATCGCGGCCATTTACAAGATCGAGGGGGAGAAAGGCAAGGGAGAAAAGATGGCGACCGATCTCGCGTCCAAGGCGGCGTGAAAACCTGGTGAATTGATGTGGCATTGGAAAGGGATGTCCACTTGCACGCACGCATGAGCCTATCGCCATTGATTTTATATCCAATCAAGCCCGTATAACGGATAACGAACGATCCATAGTTCCACACTGTTGCTTCCTTTGCTCCTTCATCAACGACCTATCTGTGAGGGTCAAGGCCGACCAAGGAAAGTTCAACGCGATCCTATCGTTAACAAACCCTGTGCGGGACGATCCTTGCGACGTCCCCGTAGGACTCACAGTCCATTCTGTATGTGTTCGGCGTTGGATTTATGCCGACAGAGTCGACGCGGCCAGGCCTCTACTCTTGCTTTGTCGCAGCGTACAATCCTTCGGGCAGTTACCAAAGGTACGTTTTGTGGTCTGTACCAGTGGGGAATGCTATGCAAATGCTATGCGAATTGTAGACTGTATGCTGTCGCGCGGTTAGGCGTCGTCTACTAGGCGTTTGTACGAGACCATGGCAGAGAAGTACTGCCATGTTTGATATGCAATGTGAGGCAGAGAGGGGGCGGATACAAGCAGTCTTTGAGAGCCGCACGGGAAAAAAGCGTTCATACGCGCAGCGAGGAGTGTGCCACCCCAGTCTGGTGTCGTGTAAAACAAGCCTCTTGCTGTTTCAAGTGCAACGTCTGCGTATAGTGCTGAAGTAGGTTTGACTGCTTCCGGTTCGAAATGCGCCAGCGTTGGGCATCGTAACTTAAGTCGATGCGCGTTCGACACCTACTGCTGACGTCGACCGAGCATCGATAAGCAACGACCCAGAACCAAAATAAAAACAAAAAATCGGAGTATTCGACCAGCGCTTGGGTCTCCGGTTCTAGCTCTTGATAGCGTTGGTTGAAACCGGCGCAAACACAACGCCGAGCGTGAGAATCGAGTGCTCGTATCCATTCCAGTGAAACCCACAAATCGCCTTCTGGTCGTCGGCGTGGAGCACCACCGTGCGTCCCTTACTGATCATTGTCGGTGCTCGACCATACCACGGCGACGTGCGCAGATTCGTGACAAACCGCACGCCGACCACATAATAGTCGCCGTCCGCTGTCTCCACACCCGTGACACGCTCCATGTCGGCCAGCACAAACCAGTGTTCACAGTCGTGCGAGGTCACGAGCGTCTCGATCGCGTGGAGCATCTCATACTGCCGCGCCGACACCGCGTGGATCGACGCCATCGCACCTGCACCCTGGGGATTCCAATGCACGACTACAGCGCGTAGGTCGAGCGAGACCGACTGGCTGTCTGCTGTGCTGGGGCGTCTCAAATGCGCGCCGACGAGCTCCGAAAACTCGAGCTCCGTCTTGTCGACGATAAAACCCGATGTCGTCTCGGCCTCCCACGTCAGCGGTGAGTACACGACACCGAACTGACGCGCGGCCGTGCCTTGGAACGTGCCCTGTAACGCCTTGATACAGACGCCCGCGTCGGCGTGGAACTCAAAGTGCGTGTCGCCCCGGTGGCCAAACCACGGACTCGTGCGTAGATTCGTGCGTACACGCAGGCCACACAACTCGTCGTCTTCAAATTCTGCGTCCACGTGGTTCACAAACTCATTGGGGAGCAGCACAAACATTGCGTGTTGACTTGGATCTCGAGCCGCAAGGCAAGGGCCGACACTGAGAGGTTGTCGATCTTGTGGATACGGTCACCTGCCATGTGGATGCAAAAGGCGGCGACGGGAAGCACGAAGTTGCTCCAGTGATAGCCAAAGCGTGTGTCGCCCTTGACGGTCCCGACGATTGGTGAGCTAACGGGGCGAGTCGTTGTGGTCGTAGTGTCGGTCATGCTGCGTTGAGTGTGGATATTTGAAAATTTACGCGGCTGCGCAGCGAGCATTATTCGAAACGAAACAAACCCGTTTTTCCGTGCCGTTTTCTTGGCGGGTCCCACGCCAGAGAACGCGTCCCTGGTCACAAGAGACCACGACTCCCCTTTCTCGTATTCGACACTTTGTGGGTCAAATGAACCGAATACAAGGGTGACTTGGGCTCACTTTCTGGAGAGGATCGGCTGAACAATTGAAGTCCGCATCCATCTACGTCATCGATCTGAAAATACCCACCCACGCTCTACTGGTAGGAGAACGAGAGAAATAGCCCCTCTGTTACGTGATTGATGGCATTTCGATACAGTCATCTCTCGCCTCAATGATTGATTTCGTCAATGATTTTATCCCCGCAAGGAAGAAAATGGCCGGTATGATGGGACATGAGACCGATACGCGGGTTCTCTCGCGGGTGATTGATGGGATACTTTAACGAGCTTTCTGCAGAGAGGCCTGGATCCCCCCACCGCCGTAGGCACTTGGTGCATTCTCCACACTTTCCATTTCGCCTTCCTCAGTTCCCGTCCCTCTCTCCCTTTAACAACACGAGGCGACCCATTATCTGCCATGGCGGCTCGTACACTTTCCGAGTTCATTGACGTGGACACCACGAAACAAGGCCACCCGAGTTTTGGTCACACGTGGCAAGAACGCTTGGGCAGCGTACGTGGATATCAACTCTCCACTGCAGCCATTGATGGCCAAGTCACGATTATCAGTGTGACCAACTTGTTTCGCGCACCAGTCTCGACGGGCAGTGGTTCGTATCCGACACTTCGTGCGCATGTCTTGCTGTTGCTTCCCGACGAGTACGTGGAGCGCATCGAAGTCTATCGGCGTGATGGCCACGGCATTTTGGGGCTTCGTTTCCACACAAACAAGCGCGTGAGCCAATGGATGGGCACGTGTATCGGCCCACGGTCGTGGCTGATTGCGCCACAGAGCCACTACATCTCGGCTCTCTATGGCTCCAGTTGGCACCCGGGTTCCGACCAACGTGGCCGTTGCGTTGGCATTGGCGCCGTCTTTGCGGCACTTCCAGCTCTATCGACGGCTAAGGCAGAAAAGCTGGTGACTCAAGATAGCACGGTGCGGTCCACGATAGTGCGTGCAAACGATTCGCCGACTTGTGTGTTTGAAACATGGACCAATGCGCCGCGCGGTCGTCATTGACACGGATATCTACGTAGGCAATCTCACGGTCGTGTCGGCGCGCGAGTACATGGCCTATGTCGCGCTGGACGGCTGTGTGTGTCCGTCGTCGGAACAATGGTTTGTGCTCGCAGAGGACGAGCGCATTGAGGCCGTGGGTGTTGGGACGAAGTGCAAGCGAGTCAGCAAGATTTGTTTTCGCACAAGTCTCCGCACGTCGCCGTGGTATGGGTGGCCGACAGCGGGCGAGGCTACATGGGTTGACTGTGCGAGCCAACCAGGCGGATTCATCTGTGGCTTTCAAGTGGAGGGGCTGGGCGCGGCGACGTGTACCGAGGTCACGGGCGTTGGCGTGATCTACAGCATGGCGACAGCGCCAAGCGACGTGGCCGAGGGAAAGACGGCGACGAGTGCAGCGGCGCAAGAAGCATCCAATGCGGCGCAGAGAGTCCACGGGGTGCAACTTCAAGCTTTTCTTTCTCGGGTATCGAATTGAATGTTGCTTTACGAACATACGAAAACAAACGGTCAACCGACGTGCGTGTCGCCGGCGCTGGTATGGCACGCTACAAACGGCTTACTAGTAGAAGGTTGCGTTGTCTTTGTCATTCTTGAAATGAAGCGCTTTGTGGGAGGTGGTGGACACGTACTTTTTAGGTCTTTTTATGTGTACACGATGGGTGGATTGTCCGTATTATGTGCAATCAGCCAAAAAATAACAGAAAATGATGGAGGCTACAAGAAAGGTTCCTGAGAATACTGAGACTGTCCTTGGTGCTTGGAGTCTATTCACTCGCGCGCACTCCGTGGAGCTGGTGTGCTCGTGTTTTAGTTGTGAATTCTGGTGAGAACGGGGTCGAAATCGATGATACTCAGGAACCAAGCCACTACTGCAGTCACCAAAACTGGGGGAGTGGAGAAGTTTGTGGAAGAAAACAACTTCGAATATCGTGCCTCGCTTTGCCCGGCTTTCTCGCGGCATTCGTTCTGATTTCGGCTAGACGAAACGGGGTGGCAGACCCCGTTTCGTGATCGAGTTGAGTAGGAGAGGAACCAATTAGGAGCTATTATATGCTGAAGCTTTTGGCTCTTGATATCGCTCAGCTGTCGCACTGAAGATTTGATCTTGGTTGAGCAATTGCCCTGCATTCCTCAACAAGCAAAATTATGCAAGCTCCAACTCGTAATACACCAAGTGCGTTGGAACTGACGGTCAAGCCGATCGTGTCGATGTCCCATCAGTCCCAATTCTGTTTGGTTAAACATCAGCACGGTAGACCTGCTATCGACTCACTTTGTGCGTTCCTACAGAAAGTAGTAGGAACGCTGAGTGGGTCGATGATAGAACAATGCCTCCGTTCTTGACCTGTACAGCCTGCACTACACCACCCAGCAAAAATGGACTGTTTGAGTGCCAAGAGAGCAATCGCTTCACTAAAGTTCGAGCCGTTGTCGTATGTCCTGTTGGGTTTTCTGAAGTGATCTTTGTGAGACAGAGCTGGCCAATCGCTCGCCGGACGTGCTTCACGAACTCATCGAGTAGAAGTACAAACACTTGGGTGTTGGCCTGGATCTCCAGCCGCAAGGCCAGCATCGACACCGCAAGGTTGTCAACCTTGTAAATGCGATCACCTGCCATGTGGATGCGAAAGGCGGTGACGGGAGACACGAAGTCACTCCAGTGATAGCCAAAGTGCGTGTCGCCCTTGACGGTCCCAACGATCGGTAAACTAAAGGGCGGGTCGTCGAGGCGTGGTGTCGGTCATGCTGCGTTGGACGGGACTCGTGGAAGTTTGAGGAATGAATAGAACTGATGGCGAGAAAACAAGGAACCATGCAGCGTGGGTGAGCAGAAGAAGGGGATTTCCGTGCCGTTACTTGGCGTGTCCCACGCCCCAGAACGCGACGCCCTGTTCTCGTGTAACTGTTGCTACCCTTTCTCGTATTCAGCAAACTGGACACACTGGAGAGTCTCCAGTGCTGGGTACCAACATAACTCCATCACTGGAACTAAAACGCTTCAGCATTGATCCATCAATCAACCATCCGCCAGGGAGGCTTCTACCAACGATGTCTCCAAGTGGAAGTTCTCTCGTCACTTCCCGTCCCCCAAGTGGTTGTCTTCAAGTGGAGATTCCCAGCATCCATCAAAGCCAACAATCTTGAAACTGCCCATCAATCACTCTTGTTCTGGAAACAGCATTTGCGAGCAGACTCGCCCAGAACTCACTCCTCAATTTGCTCCACCAGAGTTCAAGCCTGCAACAGCCTTCCCAGCCATGCAGCAACCACCCACTCTTTGTGCGTCAGTGGGTTTGTTTGTCTGCAAACAAGCGGTGGCTATTGTCGACCGCCAAGGCGCCGAGATTCTCCACGTCATAGACGATCGTGTTACCGCCACTACCAGCGCCAGTCTGGATACGGAGGCCTCGCACGACACCTACGCGGTCACGCCACGTGTTGCCAAACGTACGAGTAATGTCCGCTTCGGCCGGGTTGATGAGCTCGATTTCCTGTTGCTCCCGAACAAATACGTCGTGCAAGTAGACGTGTACTCAACCAAGAGTAGGAGTACGACGCAAGGGCAGTATACGACCACCACATCCGGCCAGATCAAAGCGCTTCGCTTTCGCACGAACGAGCGCGTGAGCGAATGGTTTGGCAACTGCGGGGCACGGCGACACACTTGGAGGCCCCCGACGGGTACTTTGTCCAGGCGCTGTATGGCGCAATTACCCGCTAATTTTGTGGCCAAATCGGCGGCGCTCGATGACTTGGCGACTGGCGCTGAAGCAGACGCGTACGCGTACGCGCTGACGGAGATTGTGCGCGGTCGTGAGACTGACGAGCTGTGCTTCCGCGTGCAGCATGACCAAGCGCGCGCATTTGTCGTCCGCGTGGACGG
>JAADVC010000205.1:0-29259 GCA_023334575.1 Pythium volutum | reverse complement strand
CAAGGTCGAGGAGAAGGTGGAGGGGACGGTGGCTCCTGTTTTTGAAGCCGCGAAGGTTGAGGAGAAGGCTGTTGAGAAGGCTGTTGAACCTGTTGTTGAGGCCGCCGTTGCCGAAGTCGCCAAGGTTGAGGAGAAGGTCGAGGCCGCCGTCGCCACGGAGTCGGCTCCCGCAACCGAAGTGACTACTGTCGAAGAGGTGAAGGCTGCTGCCGAGAGCGTCACTGCGGAGGCGACCGATGCTGCCGTTGAGACTGTTGCCAAGGCCGAGGCCGAGGTTGCCGAGGTCGAGAAGGCGGCCGAGGCCAAGACCGACGCGACGACAGATGCCGTCGAGAGCTACAAGAACGCGAGTGTCGCACCGCCGAAGCCCTCTGGCGCGCGCACGACCATGGACCGCGAGGCCGAGGCCGGCGCGACGTGCGGTGCCAAGTGCACGATCATGTAAAAGTCTGGGTCGAAGAGCACTTGAAATTTTGTCATTTTGTCCAGCGTCACATTTACCAGCCGTCTCGACAACCCAGCGCATAGAACACTTTGTGCCGAGAGGGCAATCACTTTGAAAAAAAATGCATTTATTCTTTCTCTTACGTCAACTGTTCATCCGTCTCATTACTCTCCACAAGGACCACCACGTGGGAATGGCCTGCAGCCACCGCCGTTATCGGTCTAATAGTAGACTTGTCGCCTACTAGCAGACGTGTCGCCAATGCAGAGCTCGTGATCGATGCACCGCTCCGTCCCCAGCAGAAGAGATCGCTCGCGCGGCTCACTACGACCGTGAACCGCGCACCGCAGGCAACTCGCCATGCGTGGTGTCCTTCGTCTTCTTGCGAGAAATATCCATCGGGTGTATCCACTACGCTCGGCACCGCCGCACTCGTGCTTTGGCTTGGCCCCTACCAAAACCCACATTAGCATGTATCCACCCAAAAGAGAGACATTCGCACTGTACCACACCAGTTGTCCATCGGGCCCCCAGCCCCACGTGTACACATCGCGCTGGGAGGAGATCGCGGCCGTGTGCCACGTACCACAGGCCACGCCACACATCCCCCCATCAATACCGTCGAGCGCGGCGACACGCGTGGGCAAAAGGCAATTGTCTGTGGCGCCATGGCCGAGCTGGTGGTAGAGTCCCCATCCAAACGTAAACACGCTGCCGTCGCGAGCGAGCGCTGCGCTGTGTGCGTGTCCGGCTGCGATCGACTGCACAGGCGATTGATGCGGGAATGCTATGCGGTGGGGCGTGGACTCGCACGCGCTGGTGGTGCCGAGCCCGAGCTGCCCATTCACATTGTCGCCCCACGACCACACGGCACCCGTCGATTGCAGCGCGAGTGAATGGGCCCCACCAGCAGCTAGTGCGACTATAATTGTGTCGGTGGTGGTCGAGAACTCGACTTCGGTGGGGCGTGCGCAGAGCGTTGTTGTGGATGGCAGCTGCGCAGTCTCGCCATGGGCATTTCGTCCCCACGCGTACACATTGCCTGCAGCATAAAGGTCAGGACTGTCGCTACATTTGGCGATGTTCAGAAGTAGATCGATGCCGTACCATTTATAGAGAGCGCCAAAACGTGGTGCAATCCACACGCAACCAAGAGGCACTTGGTCGGCATGTGGATGGACACGGGCAGTGATTGGAGGCGTTGCGGTGGTTTCTCGCCGTCGTCACTGCCCAGTTCTCCGTGAAACGACGACCCCCATCCGACAACATCTCCGTCCTGCGTTACGCCCACAGAGAACGACTCCCCGCCGTCCACAGAGACCAAGTTGAACCCACGCGACTCGCTCGCGCCGCATTCGCCGAAGAGATCCTCGCCAAAGGCAAGGCAGGCCATTCTTGATTGACTCAGATACTTCAACCGTGCCGCATCACTATCTGAATCTGAGTCCAAGGGATCATGGTCGCAGAAGAAGAGTCTCGAAAAAAACAGGACAAGACAATGCAGTGCCAGAACGAGCATGCGGAGAGCGGCGGCCACGCGCACGGCGGCCACGACCACAGCCACAACCACAACCACGACCACGACCACGCCCATGACGTCGAGGACACCGACGGCGACTCGCTGTACCCGTACATTGACACGAGCAAGCTGCGCGTGCTGAACGCGCTCGAGCCCGCCCACGTCGCGCATCCGTTCAAGCCGCACAGCGACCGCGCTGATCGCACGCGTTTCCTCTCGACCAACGAAGATGACCCAGAGATGGTGCTCTACATCCCGTCCGTACTGCATTTGTACCTATTTACTGTGGGATATGGTGCATTTACGACCAGTGATGGAGTATAGGTTCACCGAGGCCGTGAGCATTAAGTCGATTTGCATTTCCGGCGGAGACGACGGCGCGCACCCCAAGTCGATCAAGATGTACGTATGGCGTATTACTCTTATGTGGTAGCGAGCTAATCACAGATGCGGTGTACTGCAGATTCACGAACCGCGAAGACATTGATTTTTCCAACGCCAACGAGCTGCCGGCCCAGCAGAAGCTGGAGCTCGTGGAGGACCACTCGGCCAGCGTTGATTACCCGTTGCAGTACGTGCAATATGGAGATGAAGACCAGTATTGATTACTAAACGCAACTTGCTTGGATGGTGTTGTAGGATCCGCAAGTTTCAAGGTGTCAGCAGTATTACGCTGTTTATTGAGGATAGCTTCAACGGCGACGAGACGCGCATCTACTACATTGGCCTCAAGGGTGAAAGCAAGAAGGTACAGTACATTCGACCTATACGGAAGCATCATTCCGGAGTCTTATCATCGTGGTTTGTTGCGACGTGGTAACAGTGGCGCCATGGAGTGGTCGAGGCCGTCTACGAGAGTCGACCTCAAGCAGCAGATCACAAAGTGGCTGATGCCGTCGGCTCGCAGAGCTTGAGCTAAGCTTCATCATACGGCCGGAGCTAGCAGGTTTCTGAATTCATCACGGTCTTGCCGATACGTTGCCAACGCCTGCACCGCATCCTGTGCCTTTTGCTCTTCTTCTATCCGTCGGTCTTGGAATTTCTTGAGCATGTCTTGCATATCCGCGAGCAAGCCACTACCACCACCATCGTCGCTCATATCGCTTTTTGTTTCCTTCTCATACTCCTCGCGATCGTCGAGAACTGGAATCGAACCAAGTTCCAATCCACCAGCCTTCTCTTCTTTGGCTTCTTCGTCTTCGACTGACTGCGAACGTCCAAGGAACGTGCGATTCACCGTGAGCGCATCAAGCCCCAACTCATACATCACGGAAGACAACTCGGGATGATCGAGGGATGCGTTCGATGCATTTGATGCGTCCGATCGTACTTCTCGGTAACACAGTGGGTCCATACGATCGCCGTAAGCAGTCGGATTCTCTTGATGGTCGTGGCAGACTTCGATTTCGCGTCGTACTGGCAATAAATCGTCTTCCGATCTGTCGGAGTACCGCGATTGGGATAGCTGGCTGCGCGATAAGGACGAGCCGACATGTTCATTTTCCTCGTCGTTCGTAGGTGAAGCTGGTCCCCGCATCCATTCTTCGCGTTGTCGGGTCCAGGAATCTTGGTTTCCTCTTCTCGACAGCTGTTTACTGAGATTCAATGGGGGATCTTTGTCTTCCGCGTGGGCATCAACACCATGCAGCAGTTTCTCATTCACTCGTAGCTCTTGGCGCAACGTGTCAATCTGAGACTTGAGGGCATGCTCGCGACTTGCCCATTGATCTTGAAGCTTCGCCAATTTGCCTTCATACAAGTCCTTCAAACTTGCCACATCTTCGGACTGCAAGACCTCGACTTCTCCTCGTAGCGAGTCGATGTCAGCTTGGGCGCGCACCAGATTAGACGAGAGCTGATCCACTTGATCGGCAAGCTCGTCCTTCAGCATCATCACATGAGTCAGCCGCTCCTGGAGATCATCGCGCTCTCCTTCCGATTCGACTTGGCGCTCCTGATATTGTTCGCATTGGGCCTCCAACACTGCCACCCGCGCGGTTGCCTCGTCGAGGTCCTTGGTTAACGCACTCATCTCTTGGAGCTTGACGGTGTCGTATCTGGCCAACGCACTTTCCACTTCGTATAGCTTCCGCTCCATTGTGGACTGCAGCATCGCGCGCTGAGCAAGTTGCTTTTCAAGCTGTTGGATGTGCTTCCGGTCCGCCGCAGTCTTGCTGTCGTGCTCGCGATGGGTTCGTTTGAGCATGAAGTTTACCTCCTGACGCAGTCGTTCTTGGTTTCGAACTTCATCCTCGAGGCTTCGCATGAGGTTCATCGCTTCCTGTAGCTTCTCCCCCCGGAAGGCGGCCATCGATGGTAATAGATCAGCCGCGTACTCGCCATTCTTTTTGCAGCATGAGTGCCATGTGAGATGCGTCGTAACTCCAGACTTCGACTTCTTGGATGACCGTGCGTGAAGCAATTCGTTTCGCTCTTTCACAATCTGGGCCGCATATCGCTCGAGAAACTGCTTTTTCTCACGCTCGGCTACGACTTCCGAGCTCAGAATGCGCGAGTGGTTGCGAGCTTGCTCGAGGTCTTGCTCCAACGAGGTGGCATAGAGTCGCAAATGCGTAGATGTCATCTCCATCTCGGAATATTTGGGTTGTATATGAAGCACGTAGCGAAGCAGACGCTCGGGATCCGACGTCGGCGGCAGCTGCGGTAGCTCTGTTGTCGTCATTGTATCTTCAATCTCCGCCCAGCCATCGCCATGGGGGGCGGCGCCGTCCACATCGCGAGTGTCCATTGTGCGCAATGTCCCAGACGCCGCGAGTTGCGATTCCCGCCAAAATCTGTCAAAAAGAACATGACTATCATTCCTTGAATTGCACACGCCAATTCGATTTTGAATTGAGTTTGAATTGCAGCTTGTGTTGAAGTTGACAATCACTCTTAGAGTGGGGGCGGCAACGTGGAAGGCAAACAAACCAAAAGGAAACCAGTCGGCAACCAGTGCAAGGAAGAGCAAGTCACGTAAGAGGAGAAGAACCGAGCAAGATGGATGATGACGGCAGAATGAGCGAGACTTCGAGCGTCCACAACCGTGGGCGCGGTAGGGGCGCGCCGTCTTCTCTCGCGGACATGGACGACAACGGCGGCGAGCGAACGGAATCGCAGCACATGCGCCCGCAATTGCGGTGTAACGCATGCTGGGAGGTTCTTCTGGTCAACCAGCAGTCCGCGCAGACCTGCTACCGCACGAGTTGCAGCCACCTATTCTGCGTAAGTGGATTTTTCCATGATTCTATGCGAGTGTCGAGCTCTTCGTCACGAACCTTATTTGATTGAGACAGGAAAAATGCGCCTACAAGCACTTTGGCAACGGCAGATTGGTCTGCCCTGCGTGTCGGACAGGTGATTGCTACTTATTCTTTATCAAGATGTATGCCTGTGGCTGACGATATCTGAGTGAAACTTACGAACAGACATCAACAGCTCGTGAGTTTGCTATTTCCGTGATGAAGCATATCCCACGCTTACAACTTTTGTTCCCAATGCTGGTAGTGGCGGCGGCGTTTTTGAGACGTATGTTACCACAGGATATATAGATGGGAGATGCCCTCATTTAACATCACGTTTGCACACAGAACGATCCACGGGGTTGCTGATGCAAAGGTGCGTTGCTCAGATACTCGCTTTGGAAGATGGGACTGTCGTTGAACAATTATGTTGCTACAGAGAACCGAGGTAAGTGACCGACTATACTCAGGTTTGAGGCGCAGTCGCCAATCTCAGTGGCATGCAGGCAATCTGGGAAGAAATGATCGCGAATCCCTCGTCGTGCTTCGGTACGTGAGACTTTCTATCTCCAGCGTGAAATGTCAAGCTAACATATTCGTTCCCCTGAAGAACATTTTCAACATGCCCTTGGTAAGTCCGTCGCACTGTGCCTGGCCATTTGAGCTCATATTCACAATCGCTTTCTCCCAGATTTCATCATGGTTGGTGCCTGTGCATACGATGACCGCGAGTATGGCCAAACATTTTACTGTGGTTTGCTGTATTACAGTATCAATTGGCGCAAGACGCGTACAGGTTGGTCTGAGCTGAGCAGTGGATGTTTAGACTTGTGCCTGACGTGCTTCTTTATCTCAGACAGGTTGAATTGAGAGTTTGGAGTATGTCGATCTTCAAATATTCACTAACACGCTTATTTCTCTGTACCACAGGAGGAACTACGGCGTCAAATGGGTTTGTGCAGGCTCGAAAACGGCATAAACTCAGTCTAACTAACGGTATCCGCACAATAAGCTGAAGAGCAGAAAGCTTTTCAGCTACAACATGGTGAGAAGTATATCCAGCTCAAGGCATATGCTGATCAGTTGGAAGCAGAGCTCCGCGAAACGAAATCGAAGATGCAAACCTTGAACGCCTCGAACGAAGAGCTTCGAGAGGTATTTCAACTTTCCGCTAGTCGTGATTTTGATCCTCGCATCATGGCTAAGTGTGATCTGATTTTCTACAGGCATATAAGGAAAAGTCACGCAAGTGTCGGAACTGGGAGAAAATGGTGCGTCCAACATGTGCGTCACCTCTTCTGAAAAAACCTCACCAATAATGGCTATTGTAGTGCAAGGCACTCAAAGCGCAGCCGCAAGGGCAACGCCAATACCCTTCTCCGTCCGGGTCGACAGCTTCAATGAACCCAGTGAACCCTCCGATGCAACCAATGCAGTCAATGCAACCGTTGCAGCCATTGCACTCAATGCAGCGTGAAGGATCACTTATGAGTGGCAACTCTCCGTATGGAAGAATGATCGCACGACCGATCGTCAGAACGAATTACCAAAGCTCGGGTCCAACGTCTACGATCATGCGACCAAGTATTGGTGGTGCTGTGAGGCCAGAGACCCCGGGACACATGAAACGTCCAGGGTTGGCGAACTTCGAGCGATTTCAACGACCGCAGCTTGGAGGTTCGCTGCGCTTTCACCGATTAATGCTGCATTTTACTTACATCGTTCCTGTTCTTTAGGTGTAATGCAACGCCCCGTTGTTCAGGCCATTCCAAGCTCTCGTCAGCGCATAGTCCGACCGAAAACACCACTCCAGCTGACACAGCGAACCGGATTCGTCCCGAGACGGTGACTATGGGCGTTTGAGCACGTGTATCCAATTTCTCCATCTGACTGAAACTGTTGCACAGACCAAATTTTCAGATGTGAGGAAAGGAATCCCCTTGAGGTCGCACACAACCCTGAATACATGCTTCAGATTATTTCCCTTCTATTTATGATGCAACTTTCTCTGCTGTTTGCAAGAAAAATCACCACGACAACCACAAGATGAACTACAACGTGGACTTACCCGACCACAGTGATCCAGTCCAAGTGGCGGCGTTTGCGATCATCGATCAAGCAGCTCCGTTCTTCGATTTGTCGGATACGGGCAGCGATACTGATGGCGATCTTCCAGCAACACTGGAAAAGGTTGCAGGCGCTCCTATTCGCTCGCGTCGTCGCGTCAAGTCACCATTGTCTCCTATCACACCATGCGTTCCTTTCCCTACCGACACAATTTTTCTCGGGAGAGAATCGTGTACTACGGCTGACGCCGTGAAGCAGGCAGTCTTGTTCATTAGTACAACGTCAAGATCAAGGACTACAACGACGCTAGAGCATCGAGCATCATCAAGTACTCGTTGTCTCACAGCTGAAGACACTACGCACCAGTGGACACGAGGGTACAAGGACACCCAATCGGCGATCCAGTCTTCCGCGCATAGTCTCCATATTCGCCCGGGCCGAATCCCCACCAGTCGTCGATGTCACGACCAGCCTGCAGTATTACCGGCGCTTCCTTCCCATGGATCACCTCTGGTTGCCGCAAGCACCGCGCGACAAGATTTCTTGAGAGACAAGAACTCCAGCACCAGGAAACGCCAATGATAAGAGACTCATTAAATATTAGTACTCGTGCTGACACCAAAGACTACTCTTGACAACGACCTCAGTATATCGATCGGATACGGTGGATCAACACGTCGATTCGACGTTGCAGCGACGCCGATCGCGCGACCAGTTGGCGGTATGGGCCCAGCATCTGCAGAGACACACAAGACACCAAATGAGCATTCCACATCTCTCCTCTCGACAAAATTCCGAACTGTTCGTTTCGTACCTGCGAATGTGATCGACCGACTTCACCGAGAATGAGGCTCGTGCCGCTCGTTCGGATCTGCTGTGCGGACTCTCGCAAGAGCTCGAGTTCTCGCAGCGCGACGGTTGCGAGCGACGAAAACGACGACGCCATAAAGCAGTTTTCGAGCCCATCTACAACCTGTTCGATCTGGCTCACGGACTGCGACAACGTAAAGAAAGCTTCATCGCGACGAGGTGGCTCACGCCGTTGAGTTGGCTGAGTCGCCGATGGGTTAAAGTCGCGACGCGTCGTGCTCATGGACGGCTCAAAGTTGAGCGACTGGGAGCGGTATTCCCCCGCCGCAGGCGGTGCTGGCTGGTGCGTCTGGGGCTGGGCCGCGTGTCCGTTCTGCCCTTGGAAGTGGAACGCCACGGGCAGACTCTTGTTCGAGTCGAGGATGTCCATGGTCGGCTCGATCGGCCCGCGAATATTGACGTACTGCGGTTGGTGCGGTTGTTGCGGCTTGTGGTACGATTGCGACAACGACTGCTGCTCGTGGCGACCATGGTGCTGCTGCTTTGGTTGTTGCGGCGACGACGGCGGACTATCGGCGTACTGCTGGCTGTACTGCTGGCTGTACTGCTGGCTGCCAAACTGCTGCTGGTAGTAGTTCCCGGCGGCGCGGTTCGCGCGCTGCTCGGGCGTGACACCGGCGCGGCTGTATCGCTCGTCCAAGTGGTTGTCCGAGTGGCGCGTGTCCGGTTTCTTGGACGACTCGGCCGGATACGTGCGGCGGTTCGTGTACACGACCGAGAGCTCGATCGGATCCATCGCAGTCGTCGCGTTCGGGCTCTCGGGGTGGGCCGACAGACTCGACTTGTTCTGCAGCAGGCGATCGGAAATGCGCGCTTCGAGTCGGTCCTTGCACGACGTTGTGAGCACGGAAAGCGAAATGGGCGTGCTCTCGTCGTCCGACATGTACACGGGGTCCTGGCTCGGATCGTAGAACGGATCGGGCACGACGAGCCCGTCAATGTCGTTGCCAATCGAGTGGTTCGACCCGACGCGCGGCATCTCGGACAAAGCGGCTTGCTGCTCGGCCTGGACGACTTCGAGCAGAATGCTGCCGCTCCGCTTGGTGCGCGACGCCGTTTGGTTCTTTTTGCGCTGCAGCGCCGACAGCATGCGCTGCGAGAGCGTCGACTTGGTCGCGACAGGGCGTGTGGGTGACGCGCCACTAGTGCGCCGCGGAATCGCGCGCGTCGAGCCAGTGCGTTGCGTGCGAACCGGTGCGGGCACCGCCGCCGCCGGTGCGGGCGCCGGCGGCGGCGGTGGCGGCATCTCTGATTCCGAGTCGCTTCCAGGCAGCGTGTTCTGGCGGATGCGCGCTTCGATCTCGAGGTCGACGTCGCGCTCGACGACTTCATCGTCCGAGACGTTGCACACATAGCCGTTGCTGTTGCTGCTGCTCTGGCGGCTCAGCGCGCGCGGCTTCGTGGTCGTGGTCGTCGTCGTGGTTGGCGCCCCACCGCCGCTGGACGGCGGCGTTGGGGACGGCGTGCGTCGCTGCTGCATGAACGTGTGCATGGTCCCGCGGAATGGCTTTTGCTCCCCGCGTGGTCGGTACTATAAGACCAGAAGAAACGAAAGAGTGGGGGGAAGGAGGACGTGCCGTTGGCTGGCGTGCGGAACGGACGTCTCGACGATGCGACGGACGATGCGATGAAAATGAAGGAACGCCGAGAGAAGAATGGCGTGCGTCCCAGTGAAGGCTCGAGATCCCCTGACCATTTTTTTTTGCTGGGCGCCAACAGCACGACGACGGCTGACGATGCTGCGATCGCATTTCTACCAATGGGAGGCGTTCGAATGGATATTACGACCAATCATATGGGCCGTAGGTGTTGGCTCACGCCCAGCTGGCCATAAGAAAAGCAGGAAGGACAGTCTCGCCGGTTTTCGAAAGAGAGAAAGAAGGATGGACCTGCCGGTGCGTGCAAGGGAAAGAACAACTGTACTCAGGAACGCGCGTAAGAAAAAAGCCAGACTGGCCTGGTGTACAGTCCAGCAGACAATTGGGAACAAAATCGCCTTGTGGATCACGAAGGGCCATGGCGTTTTTTGGCCTTGACGTGCTGTCCGATTTCTGTGGCTTTTTGTGTGTTTTGTTTTTGTTTTTCGTTCTCGCAGGTGTCTTCTCATTCCACGTAGAAATGTAAAATGTTGGCGGCCCTTCCCACCCATCGTCGTGACACGAGCAGTTAGCGTGGCGGAAATCCTCGGTCTGATTTCGCCACTGCAGCGAGGATCCCCTAGCCGCCCCTTGTGTGTGAAGGTGCTCTCTCATCATCCCCGTGGCACTGACTCCCTGGTCTCTTCAATTGAAGAACAGTTGAATACCGTATCTTGCGCTGGAAAATCGATGGCCTTTGATTGACAGTGAACGGCGCATCGTCATCAGCGGTTGCTTGACGCAATACAGTACAAACCCGAATCTGCGTCGGACAGTGTGGAGTGTATGCTGCAGAACTGGGCACAGCACTAGGATTCTCAACGCACGTATCTGGGTAAGTCAGGGCGGGATGGACTTCAGCCAAAGTCTCCAGGACCCATTCATTTTGGACGGATGGGATCGGTCGAATGCAGCTCCCGACGACCAGCTGGATCCGAGCATTTGTGTGAGGGCAGCAGTCTCTTCAACATGCGCTTCTGGGGACTCGCGTGACTGCAAGCCCTGCTGCTGGCGCAAAGGTGCAAGACTATTACAATAAATCAGTGCGTTTAGCGGAGACTTTCGCACAGCCGGTCTCACCTGTCCAAAAAGACAAGCCATGGCCGATACTGCAGTGACAGGTTCGCGCCTGCCGTCAGTTTGCTTTGTCGTGCACAGCGCACAGGGTCCGTGTATTCGACGCGCGACATTTATAAAATCGCCATGTCTGCACTCGTAATGGTGGCCGTTACATCTCATGTGAAAGCCTCTCTATACTGCAGCAGCCATATTATACATGGCGTGAGTCACATTTCAAAGTCGGTGACCGTTGACATTGCTGGACACCTTTTTAGAATGCCTGGCTGCTCTCTCTATTTGGTCGAGCGATGCAAACTGTCACATTTTCCGGCGGGTCCTGTCACAACAGGCTGGCTTGTGGGGGTCTTGTCACGACAGGCAAATGTAGCGATCCTTCCAACCAAGGAGAGGAAGGGCGGAATGTCCCTCCAGGAACGCAAGACGAAATGGGATACCACGCACTTTATCGGATACCTTCAACATGGACGGTCGCGGGTCCAAGGGCTCCGCCGCAGAGACCACCAAGAGTACTGTAGATTTGAGAAGGATAAGACGGGCGTATTTTGTTTGGGTGTGCATATTATCCAGCAGCAATCACCGACTCATTTCTCGCCAGAGTGACCTTTCACGCAGAATGTGACGCTTTCCCGTGTGAACAGATGAGCCATAAACCAAGCAACGTCCCACAACAAATCTGGCACGCTCCACATTGTGATACCTCGCTGTAGTGACAGTCTATTCCACAAACGTGGAACCGAGCCACAGCCAACGGTTCAGTTTTTCCCTTTTCTAGCAACCCTCTATCTCGTTGATATACTTTAGCTGGGTTCTTTAAAAATGTGCGGTGCCACTGCGTTGCTTCATCAGAGTACACTCCTATCGATTCTACCGTTTCTACTCTATGCCTGCGGCACCACCACTGCTCGACATCTTCGATCCTTCCGCGCCACCCGAAGCGTCCTTCCCCGCCGCTTCCTCCTCCTCCTCTCCTCCTCCTCTGTCCTCCCATGGCGACTGCGCTGGCCGTGCTCGCAGGCGACCGCGCGCCACCGGCACTCGTGCTCGCGACGCAGCAGCTGCAGAGCAAGGGACTCCGCGTCGCGACGCTCGCATCTCCGACACTCAGCGCCGCGCTCACGGCCGCCAAGGTGCCCCACGTCGCTGTCGCGTCGCCCTCGGACGTCGCACTGCTGCTCGCGGACCGCGTCGAGCTCGTGGTCGCACTGCCACCGGCGATTTCAGTGGATGGCGAGTCGTCCAAGAGCAAGCACGCGCGGCTCGCGCCGTGGGTCACGGGCGCCGGCGCGTTTGTACGGTCTTCGGCGTGGAACCACCAGCAGATCGCGGTCGTGACCAGCGACGACGCGCTCGCGACACTGAGCGACAAGGTCTCGACCAACGCGACGCTGTCGTACTCGCTGCAGGAGCGTCGCCAGCTCGCTGAAAAGGCGTTTGCGTACTTTGCCAAACTCGACGCGTCGATCGCACAGACGCTGCAAAGCGATTCCGACATTCTCCATGACGTGTTGGTCGTTGGCGGCGGCGGCCGTGAGCACGCGATCGCGTGGTCGCTCGCACAGTCGGCGTCCGTGCGCACAGTCTACCTCGCGCCGGGCAACGCCGGCACGGCACATGCTGCGTTTGTGAACGTGGGCATCCAGGCTAATCAGTACGACGCACTCGTAGCGTTTGCGCAGACCAAAAAGGTCTCGCTCTGTGTCGTCGGCCCCGAGGCGCCGCTCGTCGATGGACTCGCCGACCAAATGAATGCCGCGGGCATCCCAACGTTTGGTCCCAGTGCCAAGGCCGCGCAACTCGAAGCGTCCAAGGCGTTTTCCAAGGATTTCATGAAGCGCAACGACATTCCCACGGCCGCGTACCGTAACTTCACCAACTACGACGACGCCACGGCCTACTTGAATTCAATTGACCACGACATTGTGGTCAAGGCCTCGGGCATCGCGGCCGGCAAGGGCGTGCTGATCCCACGCACCAAGCAAGAGGCGCACGCGGCGCTCAAAGAGGTCATGCTCGACAAGGCGTTTGGGGCCGCTGGTGACGAGGTCGTGCTGGAAGAATTCATGACGGGCGAAGAAGTGTCGCTGCTCGCGTTCTGCGACGGCGAGCGATGCATTACGATGCCCGGTGCGCAGGACCACAAGCGCATTCTGGATGGCGACCGCGGACTCAACACGGGCGGCATGGGCGTGTACGCGCCGGCGCCGTGTCTCACGCCGACGCTCGAACGCGAGTGTATTGCGATCGTCGACAAGACCGTTGCCGCACTCAAGGCCGAGGGCATGCCGTACGTTGGTGTGCTCTATCCTGGTTTCATGCTCACGCCCAATGGCCCCAAGATTGTCGAGTACAACTGCCGCTTTGGCGACCCGGAGACCCAAGTGCTGCTGCCGCTTCTCAACAGCGATCTCTTTGAGATCATGACGGCGTGTGTGCAAGGCCGTTTGGACCAGTCGCTCGTCTCGTGGAAGAATGGCGCGGCCGCCAGTGTCGTGCTGGCCTCGCAGGGGTACCCCGACAGCTACCCCAAGGGCAAGGTGATCACGGGCCTCGACGACGCGAATGCGCTGGACCAGGTCACAGTCTTCCACGCCGGCACGGCGTTCGATGCCTCCAAGACGAACATGGTGACGTCTGGCGGTCGCGTGCTCGCCGTGACGGCCGTGCAGCCGACGCTGGCCGCTGCGATTGACCGCGCCTACGAAGGTGTCGCCAAGATCCAGTTTGACGGTGCGCAGTTTCGCTCGGACATTGGTCTCAAAGGACTTCTCCACAGCGCCAAACCCATCAAGCTCGCGGTGCTGGGCTCGACGCGCGGCAGCAGCATGCAGCCCATTATTGATGCCATCGCAGCCGGCCAGCTGAACGCGACCATTGAAGTCGTTGTGAGCAACAAGTCGGACGCTGGTATCTTGGAACGCGCCAAGACCCACAACATTCACGCCGTCGCGCTCGACTCCACGGGCAAGACCCGCGCCGCGTTTGACGCCGACGTCTCCCAGATTCTCACAGACAAGCAAGTCGATCTCGTGCTCCTCATTGGATACATGCGCATTCTCTCGAACGAATTCTGCCAGCAGTGGGCCGACAAGGTGCTCAATGTGCACCCGTCGCTGCTGCCGGATTTTGCTGGCGGCATGGACCTCGCGGTCCACCAGGCGGTGCTCGACGCCAAGAAGACGCACAGCGGATGCACTGTCCACTTTGTGACCGAGCAGGTCGACGCCGGCCCTATTGCCGTGCAGCTCCCGTGTCCCGTGCTGCCCACAGACACGGCCGAGTCGCTCAAGGCCCGGGTGCAACCTTTGGAAGGCGACGCCTTTCTCCACGCGATCCGTCTCTTCCAGACGGGCCGGCTCGTCAAGTTCAAGAAGAAGGAGATCACGTACGCGGACGCTGGCGTGAGCATTGACGCGGGCAACAAGCTCGTCGACATGATCAAGCCGTACTGCAAGTCCACAGTCCGCGTGGGCTGCGACGCCGACCTCGGTGGATTCGGAGGGCTCTTTGATCTCCAGGCCGCCGGCTACGACCAGGACACGGTGCTGGTCGCGTGCACGGACGGCGTCGGCACCAAGCTCCGCGTCGCGCAGCTCGCGAAAAAGCACGACACGGTCGGCATTGACCTCGTCGCCATGTGCGTGAACGACCTGATCGTGCAAGGCGCCGAGCCGCTCTTCTTTTTGGACTACTATGCCTGCGGCAAGCTCGAGGTCCAGGAAGCCGCTGACGTCGTCAAGGGTATCGCCGAGGGCTGCCGTCAGTCCAAGTGCGGGTTGATTGGCGGTGAGACGGCCGAGATGCCGTCCATGTACCACGGTGGCGACTACGACATGGCGGGCTTTTGTGTCGGCGCCGTGCGCAAGAGCGCGATCCTGCCGCTGCCCGTGCTCGCCGGCCAGGTCGTGTTGGGCTTGGCATCGTCGGGCGTCCACTCGAACGGGTACTCGCTCGTGCGCAAGCTCGTGGACGTCTCGGGTCTCCAGTACAGTGACCCAAGTCCGTTCATGGAGGGAAAGTCGCTCGGCGAGAGCCTGCTCACGCCCACCAAGATTTACGTGCAGCAGCTTCTGCCCGTGGTCAAGAAGGGGCTCATCCACGCGCTCGCGCACATTACGGGCGGCGGGCTCTTGGAGAATATCCCGCGCGTGCTGAGCAAGGACCTCGCGGTCGAGATCGACTGCACGAGCTGGCCATTGCCGGCCGTGTTCAAGTGGCTCCAGCAGCAGGGCAACATCTCGAACCACGAGCTCGCGCGCACGTTCAACTGCGGCATTGGCATGGTGCTGATCGTGCCGGCCGAGAACGTGGCAGAGGTCGTCAAGGTGGTCGAGGCAACTGGTGAAAAGGTCTTCCACATGGGCAAGGTTGTTACCAAGCCCGTGGACGGCGAGCAGGTCCTTCTGCACGGTGTGATCGCATAGAGACCACGGCAGTATTCCCCTGGAGTTCACTTTTCCCTTTTTTGCGTAAACTGAAAATTCGATCCACTCTTTTAGACCAGACGTTTTGGAATTCTTCAGAGGCTGGCTCGGCCGAGCAGCGAGAGAAGCGTGAGCAGACACAGCAGCGACTCGGCACAGATGAGACTCAACGCGATGCCGTTGAGTATCCAGTCGAGTCGTAATCTAAACAAAAGAGACGCCATCAGCCCAAGTCAATATCCTCGAAAAGGCAGAGCGAAAGAAAGGGGGGAGTACACGTAGGTCTGGAGCTGCAGAAAGAAGACTTGGCACACGACGAGGGGCATCGCTAGCACGAGCGCGAGCAGCAGCGCGCCGACCTGGTGCGTCTGGTTTCCTTTGGATGCCTGAAAGAGCCGTGTCGAGGCGACGCAGTAATAGAGCACGAGCAAAACCATCTCCCATGAAAATGCGCCCGTCGGCGGGTACGGCAGCATGACGCCTGGTGCATTTTCCCATGATTTTTAATCGGAGCAGCACATCGTCTTCTAATGATAGGAGTACTGACCCTTGTAGATGAAGAGGACGATCGTGACGGCGACAAACAGCAGCAAATACAATTGATGGATGCGTAGCGAGGCCTGCAAAAGGAGAGAGGACACCTGGGGATGGACAGCGCGCGTCACAGATTATTCCTCATGGTCGATCGAGTTACTACCCTGAACGTACCGAGGGAGCTTCCGTCACAAACAGTGAGATTAAAGCGGCACATAGAGACACTGTCACCACTAATATCAGTGGACGCGCAGCATCGCGACGTGAAGCGGACGCACCTCGGCGGTCCATCATGCTGGGTGTGTGGATCTTGAAAAGGTGCGCGCGGATCCAACCGTCCACTATTACGGTGCATGTCACACAAACGAGGGAGATTTCCTGTCACTACTGCCAACCGACCACTTCAACTGGCATGTGATGTGACGCGCATTGACTCAGGGACGGGTTGTTTTTCTTATTAGTTTTTCTTCTTTCTCGCGACGAGACATTGACCAACGACCCCATGATGAACGCGTTCGGCTGGGAGTATGGCCGCATGTACGAGTGCGGGCCATCGGCGCATCGCGACTCGTACAGTGAGACTGTGAGCGCCCCCCTTGTCCTGCGCAGTTCCATCTCGTGCGACGCCTTTCTCTGGTGGCTCGAAACCAGCGACGATGTGCCGCCGCGCTGGCAATTTGAAGCGAGTCACTACAACATGGGCCGTGTGGTCGTGTACAGTCCGCCAACGCTGGTCCATGAGCGCACGGCCAGCGCGATCGTCGCGTCGATTCGCGATCAAGTCATGCAGGTGGGCGAGGATTCCTCGCTAGAAGACGCGCTGCTGCCGCCCGCGTCGCTGGTCTGTCGCGTGGACGACCGCATCCAAGCGCCGGATGATGCGCTCGTGCCGGCCGATGCCACCAAGGACAGCATTCCAACGCTCGTGGTCGAGGTCGCGTACACGAACGAGACGCTCGCGATGTTGCAGAAGCGGCTCGCCCACTGGGTCCACGGCCGCGCTACCACCAGCACTGGCGTGCAAGTCGCGATCGGCGTCAAGATTTATACCAACACGAACACGCCCAAATTCACGATCATGGTCATGCAACCGGGCGCGGCCACGCAGTTTGTCGAAGTCGGCGGTCGCGGGCGAGTGAGTGCGTGGCAACCAGCGACGAAATCGGCGACATTTCCGCTCGGCGCACTGTTTCGCGGCTTCACGCTGCCGTCGGCTCTGCTCGGCCAAGAGCGTAAGTGTATCCTCATTGACGCGGACGACGTGCGCAGCGTCGTGCAGCGCGCCCAGCGTACGATGCGTCGCCGAGGCGCGCGCCCATAAAGCAACCCATGATTTTTTCGATGATGCGGTGCGCGGACGCGTTACGAACCGAATACAACAGTTACAGAGTGATGGTCTTGAAGTGTATTTTTGAAGTGAGGGCGGAAAACTCGGTGGGGAGAAGGGAAACGTGGAGGTGGCAATAAATACGCGACGGTGCGCGCGACGGCCCTGCGGGGGAAAGGCGGGGCCTGTGTGACTGGGCTGTGGCAAGGGCGGCGCGATGGAGGTGTATGGGCGTCCGCCGGTCGCGCGCCGCAACACGTCGCCCACTGTGTCGTTCCTCAACGACGCCAAGACGAGGTGCGTATATATTCCCACACACGAGGTTTCTTTTGCTGCCTGTTGACTACGTATGATATCGTGCAGAGGGGGCTCGGCGGTATTCACGCCTCCAAACTGTTCTAGAAACCAAGAGAAAGATGCGGTGGCGAATTCGGGGTTGCAGATTTCAGGCGGATCGGCCGAGGGACTGAGTAGCCTACATGAGAGCGGCCAATCCACAGCGACCGTTGCTGCGGCCGTTGCTCTCTTTCAGCACACGCGACCGCCTCTACTGGGGAGGCCGCCGTTAGAGCGGTAGGCTGTGCGGGTTTCTTTGGCGGTTCTCGTACTGTTGGAACTGAACTGAACCGCGAATACCTTACTATTGGTCAGACCTCAGAGTGGAGGAGTTCGACGCCCAGGTAAGGCCGATGGGAAACCCCAGGATTATGGGAGTTTTCGAACGGTAAGATAATAACCGTATCGATGAATTCTCTCAGTTCCTGATGCGACTACCTCATCGGCGGCGATGGTGAAGCCGCGACCGAGCACGGCGCGCGAGAGTTCACGAACTGCGAGTCGCTCATCGCAACCATCCCCAGCGTCTTCGCATGTTGAAACTCTTTTCACACGATGGAAAAGTGAAAGCCGCGCTGAGTTTGAGGAAGAAGAACGTGAGAACACTGGTCGTGGCGGGTCGTATCTGGACGAAGCGTACCTTCGGCAGCTCAAAGACGATATTCTCTTTTGCCACGACGCACTGTCACGCGAACACACAAATCGGACCAGCAGCTCTACATCCTCGGTGGCAAGATCGCACACGCACGTCAAGAATGTCCAAAGTATGCGCGAGAAGAGTCGCCTTCCGAACCAGGCTCCACCATTCCCTTCCGATGCGAACTTGCAGGCAATGCTTGCGCGGTATAACTTTTCGAAAGACGCTGTGCAGCTTCAAAGTGCTAAATCCAGGCTCGAAGACCTCCTCGCACAGTCCTTGACCCAGCTGATGCGTCATTTCCTCGAGCTTCGTGACCACACGCTCAACGACGGCAGCGATATTCAGATCGACGAGGAGCAGCAGCAACGCTCGGAGGACGCAGTCAGATTATTACGACCGACAGGAGATCAACTGCCGTTCGCGAATGGTTGTGGGTCCGACGCCGCGTCGATTTATGCTGGCTGTGTCTTTGGCGTACTCCAGCGGGTCGAGGTGCGTTCGTACAACTGTCATCAAAGTCTTTTCGCTCCAGTCTAAACGATTATCTGGTTCTGTGAATGAACAGAAATTCCGAACAATGATTGCCGGGCTCCAGTCTGAGAAGACGTGCTTGCTCAAGGATATTCAAGAACGGGACCGGAATATTCAATGTCTCGGCGAACAAGTGGAGCTGTACAAGGACGCACTGGGGAAGGTACGTGTTTATCGACAGAAAGTAAATAATCTCAATGCTGGGCTATCTGACGATGATTGTATGTCGTCCAGTCTGTAGCTAATTGCTCCAAAACCGACCCAAGAAGCCAGCCGCAAAAACGAATACCTACACAACCAACAGCCTTCAATGACGATGATTGTCGTGGCCCCGAAGCCGACATGGAGAAAGAACTGGAGCGGTCCGCCCAAATCCACAGCTTAGAGAAACAACGCCTGCATCTGGAAGACGCGACCAGCAAGATGCAGTCCGAGCTGGACACGCTCACTACACATGTCGAATTCGTGTCATTCGAACAGGAAGCACTTAATCACGAACGACGGTGCCTTTTTGTTGAGAGCAGCTACGACACTCGAGAGCAGAGACAGATCAGTGTGCGCGTGATGCTTCCGCGGCGAAGAGCGAACGTGACGAGGCTGTGGCCAAGTCAGCACTGGACATGCAAGCACACGAACACCAAACAAAAGAGCTTCAACGTGCAATGAAGGCCATGGCAGACCAATGTCGACAACTCGAAGAAGTGAGCAAGAGGGAGCAGCACGCATTGAGAAGCGACAAGCAGGCCCTGGAAACGCGAATACGTCACCTCGAAGAGGAGCTTCGAGCGAAAACGAACCTCGTGGGTCAGAATGCGAGCACAGCAGCTGAGCTCAACCGATCGAAAGAACGGATCGACACGCTGACAAGCCAACTGAAGACTGTGGAATCAAAGCTCACAGTTGCATCGCGAGAATGTGACACTAGGCGTGCCGAGCGCGACCACCAACATGCGCTCGGTGTGAAGCTTCAAGAAGAGCTCACTGGCGCAACACGGCGCATTGAAGATCTGACGAACAAACTCCAGCAATCCAGTACACTGTACTCCAGTGAGGAAATTGTGCTTCGCCAGACAGAACTCAAGCTCACACAAGCCCATGCAGCTGTGCAACGACAGTCGACCATTATTCAACATCAAACGAATCAGCTCAGCCTGCTGGAAACAAAGTTGAGCAATTCCGTACCAGTGGATGATATCGAACGACAGCGACGACAGGAGCAAGAAGAATCCGCTTGGCATCAACGAGTCTCGGCACTTCAGCATGCGTTGGTGGAGGAACGGCAAACGATGCAATCCCTCAAGGAGCAGCACCAGGCATCGATCGCAATGGAACGAGACAAGGCCGCGCACTGCATTTTGCAGGCGCAATCAATTTCCGTGGAGCTCGCGACTGCGAATCTTTGTCTTGCAGAACGCAAGAAGCAGCGTGAACATGATCTTCAAGAATTCACAGACCAGAAAGTTGAGCTGCTCGACAGGATATCGCATCTCGTGGCTGAGCTGGACGCCACGAAAGCTGCAGCCATTAATCTCCAGCAGCAACAGGCAAGCGCAAGGGAAGATTTGATCAGCGTCGCGCCAAACCCAGAGCTTGAACGCCGGATACAGGATCTACAAGACCAGTTAGCAAAGGCCACCGCCGACGTATCCATGGACGAGGCCAAAGCTTCAGCAAGATTGGAGCAAGCGCGAGTCGAGTTCGAGTCCAAGATGAGACAACTTGAGGAGACGCATCGACGGTCTGTGGAAGATCAAGTCGAAAAATTCAAGTGTGCTGCCGAGAACGCGCGAGCGGCAGAAGTCGACGTTCATCATCAGCTAGATATACTGGCTGCCGAACGGGACGTGCTACTCCACAAACTGCAAGGCGAGCGATCCACGCCACGTGGATCTGCGCTGTCGGAAGCACGTGTGGAGCTGCAACGAGCCAAGATAAAGATTGCGGGCCTGGAAGAGAAGCTGAACAAGAGTAGCACGGCTCGTGGTGCCAAAGACTCGGAAGGGAAGGCCGCCATGCTTGCTGCTCGAGAGAAAAAGTTGCTGGACGATCAAAAGCACGTGGGCGAGAGTTCGTTGAAGAACTGTTCGGTTGACGACAAAATCTGACCACAGTCATGTGCGTTTTTGCCCATAGGTCGCTCAAGAAGCTGAAGCAGGAACTCATGGCGGAAAAGACGCGACTGCAGCCTGACTACGAGGCTCTCGATGCTGCACGCGCTCAGCTGGAAGCAGATACCCAGCGAAACAGGGACGAACACAAGCTTTTGCGTCAAATCATCTCGCTCTTGGCGTCTCGGCTCGCACTGCAGATGGAGTTGCTTCGCATCATCCCACCAGAAATTGCTGCTGTACAGCGTGACTCCAATTCCCTCCCGCGTAATCATCACGCAGCTTCGTTGGTCGACTTTATCAGCAAATTCCAGCTCGACCACAGCGATCAGTGGCGCGGCATGCAGCTGAAATGGGAGCATCTCCAGCAAGAGCTGGACGACGTAGACTGGCAACTTGTCCACATGAGAAATCGTATCGAAGAGCTCCATCTGAACCCGTCGCTAGCGCAACCGCAACCCGCAATGGCTCGACCCAAGACGCCAATTACGAGTCCGTTCTCCGATGCCGTCGCAGCCGGGAAAGAAATGGTGCCTGTCGCGGAACACCTTCATGCGAGTGCAACGAAAGCCGCCAGCACCGCAGCACCGAAAGCGTTCGGAGGAGTGAATCAAGGCACCGACACGACTAGCGAGCAAGACAAAAGGGAATCACAAGCACGAGGAGGTGCGTTGCCGCCGTAGATACCAGGTAGTATGATGGGCGTCGTAGAAATTGTTATTTACTGGGTGAATTCGTTTCGACCAGATGAGGAGCCCGAAACTTTCGCCATCGCATTGGCCACGGAGATGCGCGCCATGAAGGCGAGCTACGAGAGGAAACTGGAAAATCTCCAGCACGAGATTCGCAAGACCCAGAAGCTCCGCATGGAGTCGGCGCAGCGGCTGCGCGGCGAGCTGGATGAAGAGAAGAAGCGCAACCACCAAACCGTACGTCGTCGGGTCCACCGTACACTGGACGAAAGTGTGGTGCCATCAACTCATCTTTTTGATGACCCTTCCTTACAGATCGCGCAAATCACGGACCGATGCGCGTTGCTCGAGGCGCAACTGCAGGCACTGCAGCGTGCATGTACCACGGCGCAGGGCCGGCAAATCGAGTTACTACAGCAATTCCGCGGCGCGACGACCGAGTGTGCACGCGCGCAGACGCTGCGCCTGCTTCACGCCGCCACACACGAGGCGTGCAAGGAAGAGATGGCACGGCGGGACTTCAACGAGCACGACCGCGTCCGCAAACTGCTCGACTATTGCGGCGCGTCGTCCGTCGCGGTCGAGCGCGAGGACAAGACGCGGCTCGTGTAGCCATGTCCTCGTTTCCCCCTGGACCAAGTGCTCCATACCATCACCTCATCCAGACGAGAAGACGCGTCCTCAGTAATGCAGTGTAATGCACTATGGATGATGCAGCATGCGTCCAGAAAGAGAGAGACAGACGACCGAGTCCACCACCAGCACGATCTTTTTCTCCCGTTTGCTTCCTGGCCCAGAATGAAAAATGTACGTACGCGCTGAGCGTCAGAGACGAGCCAGAACGAAGAGTGGGAGCCCCACTCACTGGCCTCTTCATGACGGCCACTCTCTGTGACAGATTGGCGACCAGCTGGTCGGAAACCCTCTTTGAATAGATATAGCCTGAATTCACCAAGCTTGTTGGCATAGAAAATATCTGTACCTGTATCCTGTGAAAATGAATAAGATCGCACTTTGAACCAGTTCTTGGCACTATGGATGCACGTGATTTTGCCTGATACGAAACGTTCAAACCAGCCGACGGCGTCGTTGGGTCGTTCCAGCCTTCAAGAATTCCCATACACAGAAAAAAAAAACTTTTGGCTTCAGACTGGAAAGGGAGGAAGAAGAACAAAGACCCCTTGGTTGCGGTGGTTCCGTGCTTTTCTATCTTAGCGACATGCGTTGGGCGCCATCGGAGTATGCCGAGAACAACGGTAGACCACCGTGCTTCCAGTTTTCAGATCATCCAGTAATGTGCCCAACATCATAGGTCTGAACTTTGGCACAAATGCAGTGGCTTCGCCATAAATGGCCTTGCTCAGTACCGGTACTGTACTGTACTGAATTGCCCAGCTAAGACTCGATTCTCGAGGGGTGGAACCAGACGCCAGCTGGTTGCGCCAGTCTCGCCCCCTCAAGTTGCAACTTCAAAGCGAGAGCATGTCGACGGGGCGAAGAAGAAATGGCTCCGTTCTATGGGAGACTTCCTGTCTCTGGGGGTTTCTGACATGCGCCGCGTCCCAGGAGAGATGCTTTCAACCATCCGTTTCCAAAATTTTGAGAATGCCACCGCCGCTTCGCAGGTGACGTGTCGTTCCTGATTTCCCAGATTTACAGGGTTTATGGAACCGCAATCATTTTCATTTGCCCTTCAGTGGTTACGGCAGCCCCCATCCTGACTGTGAAGCTGGTCTCGCGGAACTTGCTGTAATACGAATACCCAGCATAGCAAACAAAATTCAAAAGTCTGCTCTTGCAACGAAACAAAACGATTTGGATCTGCTCATCTCAATTGTGGATACAGTTTTACATTTCACATAATTTTTTCTGTTCTTTCACAGTCGCAGATCGCAACTTCGAGATGTCGTCCGGCAAGCAGAAGAGGCCGTGTTCGAATTCGCAGTGGATCCCTCCCCTTTCGCTTATGGACTCTCTCCTTCAGCGTTGAACGAAGACTGGAATGCGTGAGTGGACGAGCGGACCTGCTTCACTATTTTCTGCATTTCTGGGAGCGGCGGCAGAGTTTCTGTGGAGACTTTCAGCCGAGTGCAAACCACGCAGACATCCGCCCAGGTTCTTCTCCCACTCTCCCTTGTGGTTCCCCCTCCCCCCTCCGCTCTTTGCAGGGTTCACTTGATGGCTCACGCTCAAACCCCTCAATGAGCAACAACCTCCTCCACACCAAAGATGTGTCTCACACGCCACCTAGACAAGCCCTAACCCTTTTGCCTCGTCTGCGTTACGTGGTTTGCCATGAATGCACCAATCACAGCGAGCGATTCTACATCGAGTGTCTCTGCAGACGTCAGCAACGGTGGGTTTTTGGGTGGTGATGAAATCCCCTCGCCTGAGTCACTTTGACTTTTTGACTGCGACGCGGCCCACCTCCTCCTCGTCCCCTGTATTTCCTCCTTCCCGTCGCATTGTCACGGCTTCCTCCTCCCGCTCCTCCACTTTCCTCCTCCGCTTTCCTCCCTGCCCCGCGTCTTTTTTCCTCCGCCGCCATTCGCTATTGTTCTTCTCCGCCAGCACCTAGACAGTAACTACCAAATGGACTGGCTCCGCTCGTCGCTCGGCCACCGCGAGCCGCATCACGAACCCACGCCCGACACAGAGGACGGCGCGCCCACGTTCCGCATCGTTGACGCAAAGAATCGCGTCCACGAACTCGCCACCTCGTCCTCCTCCACCTCCTCTATCCCCTCCACCGCGTCGTCTTCCTCCTCGGCTGCCTCCTCCTCCTCCATGCTCCTCCCCATGTCCTCCCGCCCTGTCGCCATGGGCGGTGGAGGAGGAGGAGGCGGTCTCCACCACGTCCACCACCACCACCAATACGCGCAAGACGGCGACGCCGCCATGATGGACGACAATGATGACGATACGCTCGCGCGGCAGCTCCAGGTCCAGCGCGAAGAGATGCAGTTTACACGCATGGGCATGAACATGGGCATGGCCAAGGGACCGCTCCCCCGCATTGCGCCGCCTGCGCCGCCGTCGCATCCGTTTGCCTCGCAGTCGGCCCAGCAACAGCAATCCAACAAGCAGCACACGAACCACCACGCGTTCACGTACACGGACGGCAGCTCGTCGTCTTCGACGTCCTCTCCGCTGCTGCGTCCGCTCAACCACGCGGCGCTCCAACAGCAAAGCCACCACCATCCGCCGACGTCGTCGATGCCGCCCGTCTCGCCGTTTGCCGGACTCGCGCTCTCGGCGCCGGCCGCACCGTCGCTGTCGTCCGCGCGACCGCCTGTGAACCCCTTCTCCTCGGCAGGACTCCTCTCATCCTCGCAGCTGCAGCAGCAGCCTATGACAGTGTCCTCTATTGAAAACAGCCCTCGGCTTCCGTCGCTCGATGCGTTCCGCGCTGGCTCGCCCCGCAATCTGAAAATGGGCATTGCCGCGCGACCGCCCATGCTCTCGCTACGAAGCACGAGCTACAGTGGCGAATCGCCGCATCTCTCGGCCTCGCACGCGCCGCCGCCGTCGGCGCCACTGCCCAGTCTCATGTCGAGCTCGATGCCATCGCCCCATCACCACTTGTCGTCGCCGTTCTCACAGTCGCTGCCCGGACTCTCGTTTCTCCAAGAGCGGCTCTCGCGTCAGCAGTCGTACGACGGCGACGACACGGCGACCAACGCGTCGTCGGACGACGACGAGCGCGACTCGGCGCTGCTCATGATGCGGCTCAGCTCGAGCGTGCCGTCAGATGCGGCGGGTGGCACTAATAGTGACATGATGGGCAATGGTGGCCCACGCAGCGGCCGAGTGTGCCGGTATGCGGACTGCAACAATATCGCGCGGTCCCGCGGTCTGTGCCGCACGCACGGCGGCGGTAAGCGCTGCTCGCAGCCCGGCTGCGACAAGAGCGCACAGGCCAACCGCAAGTGTATCGCCCACGGCGGCGGCACGCCGTGTTCGTTTGAAGACTGTGAAAAGACGGCCCAGTCGAGAGGGCTGTGCAAGGCCCACGGCGGCGGCGCGCGGTGTAAGCACCCGAATTGCCCCAAGAGTTCGCAGTCGAAGGGACTGTGCCGCGGCCACGGTGGCGGCATCAAGTGCAAGGAAGACGGCTGCGAAAAGTGGGTCCAGAAGAACGGCTACTGCATCAAGCACGGCCGCGAGCGCGCCATGACCCAGTGAGAGAGACTCTCCTATAATGTGTTGCAAGTGGCGTTGGTCGTTTGTGTGAGGTGTACCTGTAAGGTATAGGTAGTTACCGTAGTAACCCCGTTGGGTCCTTGGATCCACGAGACGAATCATTATTAGATCAGTATCGGTACAGTACAGTACGCTCCCGTTCGCTTCTTATCTCTATTACTACGTAGTACTACCTGTTGAGGCATGCGCGTGCAGCTGCGTGTCGTGCGCGCGAGCGTCTGGCTCTCGTCACACAGGCGTCACCACCGTGACGGCAGCTTTCTCGCGCTCATCAAGACGCGGGGAAAAGCGTATCATGTCCTCAGCGGATCGCTGGACGTTGGTGACGTGGCCGCAGTCACGAGGGGGAAGCGATGGGCCATGGCGCCCATCAAATTCAGCGACACGACCACTGCGAGTGGTGCGCGGCGAGCAATCGAGGTTGAGATGACCGCCGACGACGTGATCACCGCTGTGGAGATTGGGCTCTTTGTTGTCTCTAGTAACCAAGAGAAAAAGCAGCGCATTGCGTGGGTCGCGAGAGCGGCGCTGCAGCTCCACAGACCGGATCTCACGGCCGTGGACAGCGCCCACGAGATCATTTTCAAGTCGCCACTCGAGGACGAGGTAGGCAGCATTGAGATTGCGCTCCAGCGTGTGGACCACACGGCTATACAAACGCTACTGAATGAGACGGAAGAAGGCGGTGCGTTCTCGGTCCAGTGGACGTCGAGCGCAGCGCTGGAGCGAGACCTCGCGGCCAAGGAACACGTAAGAGTGCAGGCGGAGACGAGGCTGATTGAACGACTCCTAGCCGTCGAGGCCACGGCTGAACGTACGGCCATGCTGCGAGCCGAAGCACTGACGTTGGTGCGCCGCAAGCACGCCGCGTTGGTGATCCAGTCGGCGTATCGCGCGTTGAGGCGACGACGACGCGAAACAAAACGACAGCAACGCCGTGAACAGCACGAGATCGTGCAAGCGAGAAAGGCGGTCGTGCGGGCCAAGGTACTGGAGCGTAATCAGCATCGCTCGCAGCGACTGCGGGAGCAGTGGACGACGCGGGACGACCAAGCGGACCAGACACCAGTGGGGACCACGTCATTTGAATGGGCGGAGTGGATGGAGACGCAACGCGAGGCGACGCGAACGAAATTGGATGCGACGCTCGCGCGGCTCGAGAGCGAGCGGGATGAGAAGCTGCGGGCGATTGGATATGGAAGTAGCCGGCAACGTAATAAGGAGCCTTCCGAGTCACTGAGCGACGAGCTCGTTCACGCGATCCAGCGGCTCCATCTGCGAAAGTAATAAAACAAAGGGATTTCCCGCATTAGGGAGATTTACAGTAAGCTCAGTCGTCCATGGCGACATCGTCCTGCTCGTCGTCGTCGTCGTCCAGTGCTTTCGTATCGATGGGGTCCACGACCGCTGCTGTGGCGGTATCGCCAACTTGCTTTTCGTCTTTAAACTGACATAGAATCTAAGATTTACACATCGAGAAAGTCAGTGGAGGGGAGAATGGATCAGAATCGAAAAAAAACGCACGGGGTACATGGCGGCGTGGGCCGCGTGGAGATCGCGCGTGTCCTTGGCGCCCGTGAACACGACTTTGCCGCTCACAAAGACCAGGATTTTGACCTTGGGGCGGTCGAGACGGTAGATCAGCGCCGGGTACACCTCTGGCTCGTACTGCGTATCATGACCAAATCAGTCCCCATCGTAAAACAGGTTTTGGAAAACCATGTTTTCCGCACGTACCGTGCACGCATCGCTGTGGGCAAACGAGAGCTCTTCAAGGAGCACGCGAAAGTCCAAGAGGCAGCTCGCAACAACGTTTTGGATCTTAAAGTCAATGAGGTTGACGCCGGCGTAGTCCATTTTCTGGATGAGCTGTGTAAACTTGCGCGCCGCGGCCTTGATGCCGTCCTCCGTGTTGGCGCCCGTGCACACGAGCTTGCCATTCGCAAATAGCATGGCGGTCGCGCGCGGCTCGTGCGCCGACGAGAGCTTCATGATGAGACAGTTCTTTTTCGGTCCAAACTCGGCCTTGCGGTGCGACTTGACCACGACGTTGGCTAGGTCAAAGCGCAGCCCCAAGTTGGCCGACGACACATAGTTTCTATAACACGACCGCGTCAGATCTAAAGCCGCATGATACATAGAGAGAGGGAGAGGACATAAGTACTTGATCTGCAGCTCTGGCACGCGCGGCGATGCCGTGGCGACGGCGGTCGACGCCATGCTGGATTTTTAGCACGGGACTTTTGGTTTTTGTGTGTTGAGCTTTTGGGCACAATGGAAAGCTCCCTCGGAAAAGTGACAGGTACGACGAACCTAAGGCAGCCACCAACTGTAGCCATCGCACTTAAAACGAAATGGCTACACAAGTCTGTTCCACGACAAAAAGACAATGAGTGTCCTGGTTGTAATCGTATTGTAGGCTGTGCAAAACAGCCATGGCAACGCGCCCTACGTCGGCACCGCCGCTTCTATCTCAAAGTGGAACACTGTCGCCGGCAACTCTACCATGCAGTTTACATCGACGGCATGGTCGTCGCCACCATTGTTGATAAACGTGATCGCGTCGCGGCATGGAGCTTCTTCCTTCTCAGCTACGCTCTCCTCACGGCAATGAACACCTTGTCGCGCTCCTGACGCGTCGGCCCCGTTTGGCTGTAGCGTTCCGAGTAGATAATGACATTGAACAGCAGCGGACTAATGGCACTCAAGACGTCCAGCGGCTTGGGCGTCGTGGGCGCCGGCGTTCTGCCGTCGGGCGTTTCGCCCAGCAGCACAGCGGCCAAGTCGGCGAGGTCCTGGTTATTGCAGCGCTGCACGGCGCCGAGCACCTCGAGCCCCATCGTGTGCGTGGCCATGTCGGCGACGCTGGCCGACAAGAAGAGGCGCATGGCCTCGGACGGGTGCGTCCTTTTTATTGGCTTCCGCGACCACTTGGGCACAGGCATTGTCGGCGTCGTCGAGCGAATCGAGAAAGGCGGCCACGTCTTCGACAACGGTCGTACGCGACTTGAACTGGATGGGGCACTCGGAATCATCAAAGCAAAACTCGAGGAGACGCCGCGCCGGCGCGACCATGGCCTTGTTCCAATGGGAGTTGGCACGGGCGACGGTCCCCCGGGTCCGCCCTGGATGAGAATCGCGGCCTTGCGGGGCGTCGCTTTGTGTTTCGAGGCCATGCGGCCGACGCGGCGACGCCAAAGAGGTCGATCGTGCGGTCACTTTCGCACATGCCGTCATAACAGAGCGGCACTTGGAGCTCGGCGCATTCAAAAAACGCCGTGTCTTTCAAGGTCGTGCGGTTGCCCATGTCGTGATACGTCGAGAAGGAACATGGATACCATCCGTTGACGCGAGGGACGCGAGCGCGAGTGGAGACTTCATAATGACGCGGTGGTGGACTCGAGCACTGCCAAGGCGAATTGGAGAATGAGTAAGTAAGTGAGTTGAGCTCACCTCTTATACTGCGCTGCCTACTAGAAGCAGCTCCATCTCTAGTGAGCTTTTCCTTTAGAACACCAAGCGCATCGCTCTCCATTTCAGCTGCGCGCCAAAAAGCGAACTCATTTTTGGTGGTCAGAGAGAGCCTCCCACGATTGATATCTTATTT
>JAADVC010000204.1:0-29370 GCA_023334575.1 Pythium volutum | reverse complement strand
TACTTCCACGCCCACGTGACTGTGCGCACGACGTCGCCCTCGGCCATGGCCAACACATTACACGTCACATTGTGGTGGCCACCACAGCCAAACGCTCGCAACACGCTCAGCACTGCACGACGCACACGCGGCGGATCATGCAGCACTCCATCTCTCAACGGTCCGAGCAGCCCAACACACGCTGAATTCAATCGATAGTTACAGGCCACGTGCAGTCGTGTCAGCCGCGAGGGCGTACTCAGCACAGACGCTAGCCGCGCCAGCATGGCCCGTGCGTCCACGTCCCGCACGCTCATGAGATCCACGACGAGCTCCCGTAATCCAGTGTCGACGCCGTTGGCGAGCGCATCGACAAGCGGTACGAGCCACGCGACCGCGTGGTCGGTGGTATCGACCTGTAGGTCGGGCAGCATGCTCGGATCCAGTATGCGCGGGTGACTCAGAATGGTGTTGCGCTGCGTCAGATCGCGCACGCTATAGAGTGAAAGCACAGCAATGCGACATGGTCGTGCGGAGACAGCGTAGGCGTCCACGAGCGGAGCAAGACTCTCGACGGCGCATCGGTCCAGCTGCAGTGTCTCAAGCTGTGGAAAGCTAGCCAGTAGGATCTCGAGATCGTATCGCGTGATCACAGCACGATTAATCGTGAGCGTCTTGAGTGTTTGGGAACTTGTTACCAGCGGGAGAATCGAAGCCACGCGGTGGACAAAGGGGTCTACACGTAGTGGCGGCGGACGCACCACCGAGTCGAAGCCCAGCGCGAGCGAAGACAGCGCCAATGGTGACGTTGTCTGCTCATTTTCCGTCATGACGACATCGTCGTCCTCCTCCCGTCGATACCACGAAGTCACGGATGCGATCGTGGTCCACACGAGACCGTAGCCAGCGTACACGACGCCCACCCATCCACCATAGTCAGCGACGTGGGCCACCACATCCACATCCCTTTCCTCTTCCTTCAGTGTCACGGCCACATACTCGTCGGTATCGCGTACTGGTTCGACATAGAGTCGTGTACCACCGGAGACTGTCACGGTCGAGCCGAGACAAAGGCACGTGGCACTGAGCCGAGCCACTTGGTCGTCGTCGCCACCAAACCGCAGACGCAGCGTGTCGCCAATGACATCGCGCAGTGGAGTGCCCCGTGCGGCCAGTCGGTCCATATACTCGACGACCGGTGGGTGCAGGAAACGCTCGTTCGCTTGCAACGCGAGCGCCAACGCTGGCACACCCAGTTGTTGGCGGTGATGGCGGCAGTGCAGTGCAAACACGAGCCACGCAATGCGCAGCAATCCATCACGGGGCCGCGCCACGTCCATGAGGCCACTGCACCGCAACGTCGTAATGGGTCGAGCTGCCAACGCAACGGCCGACAGCGCTGCACCGACGAGCCGATAGTCGCTATAACTGCAGCCCAACAGTAGGACCGTGTCGACCTTCTTCGTGGATGCGACCAGCAGCGTACGCAGCAATTGACCGAGCGCACGGCCACGAGTCACCCGCGCCTTCAGATGGCGTGCTTGGGATCCGGCTTGGCGTGGGCCACGCGGTGAGGCAAACTGAATCGCCAGTCTTTCAATGGGAAGACGGGGATTTCGCCGCAGCGCCTGTGCGCGAGCGACAAGCCCGAGCGTTTCCTGGGTCGACGTCGGGTCGTCATCGATCCGGTACTCGACCACGAGCCCAAGCCGCGTGGCCGTAAACGCCCTGGACTCACGGCGCCAAAAACGGTACTTGTTCGGCGCGTCGAGTGCCGCACGCAAGATAGTCTTCAATGCCTCGCGCTCGACGACCAGTTCGATTTGGACCACGTAATTCATCGTGGCGGCATCGTCCAGAAACGAATGCTGGGTCGCGTACGAATGACAGAGCGAGAGCGACACCTGAAGTGGCGCCGTCCTTCGCGATTCCGCAGCCAAGTGGGGACCCAACGTCTCGAGCACCGACGCAAGTGCTGCGTTGCACGCGTGCGTGCCGTGGAAAAAGCCAAGCCAAAAGGCATCGTCGTCCCACGTAAACGAACGCCACTCGAGGGCGACGTGGGTAAACGCGGTGGCCGACAATGCGCACGCATCTTCCTCAATGGGCGGCGTGCCCGTCCAAGAGCGCGAAAAGCGAGCAGGCTTTCGCCACAGCGTCTCGACGGCGCGCCGCCAGAATCTTGGATTGGTCGCCGTGCCAAAGCCACGGCAGCAGCTCACGGCGCGTGCCACAGCGAGTGCGAGTCGTAGTGCCGCGCCAGTGTCGCGTGCGTGGATGCGCGAGCCGTCTGTGCCTTCGCTCCTGGGCACGAGCAGGAGATCCACGTGGTCTTGCGACGGGTTGGCCCAATTCAAGGCGCGGGGGTAAAAGTCGTGGCCGATCCACTTGGCCGCGCGCAGCGGCGAGCAGTGTCGCTCGAGCAGCGTCCACGCCAGAGTCTCGGCGAGCATTTTGTACTAGTAGTTAACTTGGAGGCTCTCTCTTTCTCTCTACACTCTCTAGGGGTTTCTCTCTCTCTCTCTCTCTCTCTTTCTCTCTCGGGTTTTCTGTGAACACTGAGAATGACTGGGCGGGTAGCTTTGTGGACTGGGCAACGCGGCGTTCGGGTCCATTTCACGGAGAGATCCAAAATGGTGGGGCCTCTTCCATCAATCTTTGTCGTTTGTCACATAAACGGGACCAGAGCAAAGCACAGTATGGGTATCAATCAATCAATCAAAACTATCATAGACCGCGCATTCCGAGGTTGGTGTCCAGACGAGCAATCCCGCACGGAGGTACGTCGTTTTTGGAGCCTCGATGGCGGTCGAAGCGACCCCGAACAATCTAGATCTCTCCGTGATAAAGCGGTGATCTGTGGAAGACTTCAACCAGGAGCCGCGCTGCCCAGTCCACAATGCTGACGCCCAATCATATAAAACAGAAACCTAATAGCGAGAGATAGCGAGAGCGACAACTGTAGTAACAAATGCTCACTGAAACTCAGGCCCGGACGTTGCGCACGGCCCAGTGGATCTCAACTGGCGGCAACACTCTCTTTCATGGCGGGTGGATCTATTACTATGACGTAGTACGAGGGTTTGGGTGGTTGAAAAGAAAGTCACTCACATTGGGAGATATGAAACCTTTTTCTCTTGCACTGAAAGAATGAAAATGGGAAAAAAACGCAAGCACGGGTCACCCTACTCCACGACGACTACCTTAGTTGCTGTGCTTCTTGTGGGCGTGGTGCGTCTTGCCGTGGTGCTCCTTCTTCTTGGGTTCCTTCTTGGGCTCGTCCTTGGTCGTCTCCTTGAGTTCGTCAAAGCTGTGGACACGCACTTGCATCTTCTTGTGAAGCTTCATGGTCGTGTCCTTGTCGTCGCACGACTTGCCGAGGCTGCCGTCCACGGGGATGAACCAGCAGTGCTTGGTCGCGACGCCGCCCTTGGTCGACGCCGTAAAGTCGTCTTGCACATTCCACTTGGCGTCGTTGGTCAAAAACTTGACGCGCATCCACTCCTTGGACGCGCTCAGTTCAAAGAAGCCATAGTCGTGGTTCGGGTACGCCCACAATTGCTTGACGTACTTTTCCGCGTACGGCGGAATGCCGCTCGCGGCCTCATTCAGGATACCACCACCGGCGCCGTTCTCGATAAAGTGCATGTTAATGTTGGAGTAGTCGTGCTTCTCGCCATGGGTATGGCCATTGAGCCAGACCTGGACGCCCAAGCCCTTGAGCAGATCCCACCACATGGACTGCCGGCCTTCGGCATAGTGGTTGTACGGCGAGTAGTGGGCGTTCACAATCTTCCACGTGGCCTTGGAGGCCTTGACCTTTTCCACGAGCTGCTTGCGCGAGTCCTCGCCCCACGAGTTCAATTGGTCCATGCACGCGTCAAACATGTCGTTGTCGCCACCGGCACAGTTCTTGTCACCACGCGTGATCTGATTGCACGAGTCTGAGCCCTGCGAGTACCCGTAGCACTGGCAGCAAATCTGCTGTGCGCCGTGGACGTCGGCGTCGTTCGTGTCCAAGTTGAAAATGTCGATCGAGACACCGCTGGCCTTGTCTTCGATCGAGTGCACGTAAAAGTGGTCGGTCATGACCCAGCGGTTGCTGTTCGGGCTTGTGTACGTGGCCTGGAGCGAGAACTTGTCCTTGAGCCCCTGCACGAGCGCGGCCTTGTCCTTGCAGGCCACGTACGCGCCGCCCGACGCGCAAATGTAACTCGCGCCACCATAGTCGTGGTTGCCCATGACGTTGACCCACGGGATGCCCGCAAGTGCCGGGTCGTTAAACTTGGACTCGAACGTCTTGTCAAAGCGGTACGCCTGGTCCGTCTTGTCGATGATACCGACCCAGTAAAAGCTGTCGCCGTGGCCGAGCACGACCTTGGGCTTGAGATCCGTGGCGGCCGCGGCCTTGCCCATGACGGACGCGACCACGTCCTCGGCGTTCTTGTCGACGTTCGTGGGCGTGTGATCACCGCGGCGCTTGCAGCACGAGTCACGGTCCACGGTCGTGCCCCAATCGCCGATCGCGTACGCCGAGATAGTAAACTTTTCTTTGGTCGGGTCGGACGTTGGCGTCGTGGACGACGTGCCGGCGCCGCTGCCGTCGCTCGACGAGTTGCTGGTCGACAGGAGCGGCTTGTCGCTCGTCGGCTTGGAGGGTTTGCCATTGGCGTTGGTCGTCGAGCTACCAGAGCCGCCCGACGACGTGTTGGCGCCCTTGGAGCTGCCCGTGCCCGCCTGCCAGACGACGACCGCGACGATGGCGCCGATCACTGCAAACAGCGTGACGACGCCGGCAGCGATGAGAATCTTGCGGCGTGGGAGAGCCACCATGGTTTATAAAGGGTATGTCGCGTTCGATGCCCTTGCGCGCAAATTGCCGACTGGTTTCCGAGGGTCCACCCACTGCCAGGAGCATCTCCACCCCGCCAGAAAACGACAGGAGGAAGAGGAAGAAGCTGCCTTGAGGATCTCCTCGAAAGACCAGCGAAACTGCGTTCTGGAACCTGGAAACTGGATAATGGTTCCAGAACAGAAGGATGATTGGTTGGTGCAGCCATATGGATTGGTTTTCAGCCAATGCAATTGGTTCCCAAGAAAAGTTGCAGCTGCTACTCATCTGGAACTGTTCCTGATTTTCTGGAAACTCATACTGATCCCCTTTCAATCCGATAGTGCTCCGTTTTGCAGTAACGATCGACATAGCGAGGGGGTCGTTCCCCTCTGTCACACGATATTCCATTACACAGGGTCACGTAACCATTTACCTCTACTATTCCATATGCGAAAACAAAGGTTCATAGAACCTTCTCCGCGTTCGTTGGATCGCGCCCGCTCTGCTTCAAGCGTGCGACGCGACGCTCTAAGTGACCATCACTCTTGTCGTCATCATCACCCCCGAGTCCAACACGCGCCCCACACCCGGAAAAGCAAACAAACCGCCGTAAGAGACACACGGCCATCCCTCTCCATCTCCTCCTTTCCTCCCTTCCCCTGCTCTTCCACGCGACCCCACACCCTGACCTCATTCTCGCATTCTCGCTCGTTCGCTCCACGCGACTCGCACTCGTCTACGCGCGCTACACGCCGAGATACTCTCTCCGTCTTTCCGCCAAACCATGAGCTACCAACTCTCTTCCACGTTTTTGCAAAAGTTTACGCCCAAGGAGATCCACGAGCTCAAGCGCGTCTTCAAGGAGCACGACCATGACTATGCCGCGGCCATTGAGGCCAGCGATCTCCACACGGTGCTGCTCAAGATGGGCGAGAATGTGACGCCGTCGCAGACTGCGACGATTCTCCAGCAAGTGTCCTTGGCACGCGCGTCCCACGTCACGTTTCCCGAGTTTCTCACGCTTTTTCACGACTTGCGCAACGGCGGCATTGCGCTCGACGCCGCGGCGCTTGTGAATCAAGTCTCGATTAGCGGCAGTAGTTCCTCGGCGTCGGTCACGCAGACGACCACGACCACTGCGTCGTCAAATGCGGCCACGGGCAAAGTGGAAACGGTGCCGTTTTTCCGCAAAAAGTCGGCGTGGACGCCCGACAGTGACGACGAAGACGAGCAGGAGACAGCGGCGCCTCTGCAGGCGTCGCCGTTTGCGCAGAAGGCGCAATGGCCGCCCGCGAGTGGTGCGGCTGCTACTGTGGCCCCCGTGGCCCCCGTGAAGCCCCAGTGGCCGCCTGCGAATGGAAGCGGTAGTACTACTGCAGCGACCGCTGCACCCGCGGCAACGTCGGCGAGCAAGCAGTGGCCGCCTGTTGCGACGACCCACTCGACGCCCCCGAAAGAGACGGCGCAGAAGCCGCAGTGGCCGCCCACGGGGTCCTCAACGACGACGAAGTCCTCTGCGAATGGCAAGCCGCAGTGGGGCCAGGCGACTGCGCAGCCAGCGCCAGCTCCGCCGTCACCGTCTAAGAAGCAGTGGCCACCCACCCAACCAGCAGCAGGACCTGCGTCTCCGTCCAAGCCACAGTGGCCGCCGACGCAGGCAGCTGCCAGTCCAGCGTCTCCGTCGAAACCTCAATGGCCGCCGACACAGCATGCAACTGGACCAGCGTCTCCGTCCAAGCCCCAATGGCCGCCGACGCAGCATGCCACGGGACCGGCGTCCCCGTCGAAACCGCAGTGGCCGCCAACACAACCCGCAGCGGCTTCTCCGTCTCCGGCGTCGCCGACCAAACCGCAGTGGCCACCAGCGGCGCCGTCGCCTGTGCGCCAAGAGCCGTCGCCGTCGCAAAAGCCCAAGTGGCCACCGACCAATTCACAGTCGACACCACAAGCGCCGGTGAATGGCGATGCCAAGCGCGCGCAGTGGCCGCCGACGGCGCCGTCGTCGACCACACCAAGCAAGCCAGCACCGTCGCCCCACCAGCAGCAGCAGCAGCAGCAACAGCACCCCGAGCCGGTCATGGATGCCCATGCCCGTGACATGCTCCAGCGCCGCGCCAGTGCCGCCGCCATGTACAATGCCAATGTGACGATCCACGAAGTCAAGGGCCAGAAGGACAGTGTGCACTCGTATTCGGAAGAAGAAACGGCGGCGTTTACCGAACATATCAACAATTGCCTCCACCATGACCGCGAGCTCGCTGCGATCTTGCCAATCACGGCCAAGGACGGACTGTTTCGCTCGGTCACGGACGGCATTTTGCTGTGCAAGCTTGTGAATGCCGCCGTGCCCGAGACCATTGACTTGCGGGCCGTCAACAAGAAGAAGAAGCCCACGAAGCCGCTCAATGTCTATGAGATGACGGAGAACCAGAACCTCTGTATTAATGCTGCCAAGAGCATTGGCTGCAGCGTCGTGAACATTGGCCCCACGGATCTCATTGACGGCCGTCCGATTCTCGTGCTCGGCCTCGTGTGGCAGATTATCAAGATCCAGCTCACGTCGACGATCAACTTGAAGAGCCACCCCGAGCTCGTACGGTTGCTGCTCGAGGGCGAGTCGCTCGACGCGTTTATGAAGCTGCCGCCCGACCAGATCTTGCTGCGCTGGATGAATTACCACTTGAAGGCTGCGGGCCACGCCAAGCAAGTCACGAATTTCAGCACGGACGTGCGCGACGCGACGGCGTACAGTGTCTTGCTCCACCAAATCGCCCCGCAGACCTGCGACGTGTGCCACGAGACGACGGCCGACGACCGCGCGGCCCATGTGATAGCGAACGCGCGCAAGCTTGAGATTGAGACGTTTATCAAGCCGCGCGACATTACGAGCGGCAACCCCAAGCTTAACATGTCGTTTGTCGCGCAGCTTTTCAATACGTGTCCAGCGCTCGACATTGTGCCAGAAGAGATCAAGCAGCTCGAAGAGATTCTCTATGACGATGTGGGCGACACGCGCGAAGAGCGCGTGTTTCGCATGTGGATCAATTCGCTCGGCATGGACGAGGTCTACATTAACCACTTGTATTCCGACCTCAGCGACGGCATCAATTTGCTCAAGGTCTTTGAGAAGATTGAAAAGGGCATTGTCGCGTGGCAAAAGGTCAATCTGCTCGCGCCCAACAAGTTTAAGCAAGTCGAAAACTGCAATTACTGTGTCGTGCTCGGCAAGAAGCTCCAGTTTTCGCTCGTGAACATTGGTGGCGCTGACATTTACGAAGGCAACAAGAAGCTCATTCTGTCGGTCATGTGGCAGAGCATGCGCCACCAGCAATTGCGGTTGCTGAGCGAGCTCGCGGCCAAGACCCACGGCCGGGAAGGCGGCATTACGGACGCGGATATCATTCGCTGGGCCAATGCCAAGGTCGCACAGGGCGGCAACCCGAACGCGCGTCCGATTGTCGCGTTCCGCGATCTCACGCTTGCTGACGGCGTGTATTTGCTGAGCCTCATCCACGCGGTCGAGCCGCGTGCCGTCAACTGGGAGCTCGTGACCACGGGTGCGAGCGACGATGACAAGAGTAGCAACGCCAAGTACGCGATCAGCTGCGCGCAAAAGATTGGCGCGACCGTGTTTTTGACCTATGAAGACATTGTCGAAGTCAAGCCCAAGATGATGATGACGTTTGTCGCGAGCTTGATGTCGATCGATTTGCACAGCCACTAACAAAGGAAGGGAAGCAAGCATACGAGTCGAAGAGTAGGGTTCTCTACCTAGGGATGGATGTACGAATCGGATAGGTGGATCCTGCTAAACAGAAGCACAATTTATAGTAAGTACTGTAGTACAGGCGTTTCGTGTGGCTGTTTATTGGTAGTAGCTGTTTGTACTACACGCCAGCAGCGCGTGGATCCGTGGAGAGACCGTCACTTGTCCCGTGCACAGCGGCGTGTCGGTCGCGAGGATCTGGAAGCCGGGCGATGCGACGTCGGCGACCCACTCGGGCACGGCCGACAGATTGGTCCACTGCACAGAAAACACGCCGCACGTCGCGGCCTGGCGCCACAGCGAATCGGGTAGGGAGGTTAGCTCGGCGTTGCCATTGAGCCAGAGCATTTGCAGCTGCAGCGGTGTGCCCCTGAGCCAGTCGTCGGGGATGAAGGCTAGCGCATTGAACGACAAGGAAAAGTACGCGAGCTGGGGCATTGCGTACGCGACTGCGGGCAGCGCCGAGAGTCCGCAGTAGAGACAGTTGAGCGTGATGAGCCCGCGCCAGTGGTCGCCCACTAATGCCAAGACGCGATTGCCATCAATGCGTTCGAGATAAATCCACTCGAGCGAGGACGCGAGTGGCTGGGTGTCGAGTCCCGTCAAGCCCACGGGATCGTCAATGCCAAACGCCACGTCTACCAGGTAGACTGTGCGGAGGTCGACAAACACGTTGTCGCTGAGCGCAGCGTCGGGACCCCACGAGACGACAGTCGCGTGCTGGATCGAGAGCATCATGAGGTATTGAAACTGGTGGAGACTGTGCGTGAGTTCGAGTGCCGAGCAGTCGAGCAGCACAAGTTCCGCGAGCGACGACGCGTCAAACAGATTGAGTAGCGGCGTGAGCTGTGTGGACGAGCCGGTTATGTGGAGCCGCGAGCAGTTGAGCGTGCGCTGGAGACACGCCTCTTTGGTCGAAAGCCACGGGTGCACGCGGTAGCCACAGGTAATTTCGGTCTGCTTGTGGGTGGTCTGAAACGCTTCGTGGGCCGCAAGAGAGACCAAGAGCACGCCGAGTCCGTACAGCGGCATGGCGGCGTGGCCAAGCCGCAGCAGTACGCCTCGCTTGCGGCGGCCAACATGGACGCGAGGCCGTGTCTGCCTGCGATCGGTTGCACTGGGACTGCTGGTAGAGCGGCGGCTATGGCGACTGCGACGCGGCACGAGTTCGCCCAACAGATGCTGGAGATCCAATAGCTTGATCAGCGCACTCGCAAACGGCACGAGACTCACGACGTAGCTGCGCCACTGCAGGATGAGAATGCGTTCGACGTGACGCGTAAAGCCGGCAAAGCTCGCGAGGTCGTCGAGCAAGGTCGCGCGGTGGAGATACCGCTCGACGATCGGCACGTACATCCACAGCGGCAGCAGTGTGCCCCAGGTAAAGTCCAGCACGAGATCTGCGACCACACACGCGAGGCGCTGCTTGACTAGACTGTGCGGGAACACGTAATGCGTAAACAGCAGCGTCGCGGCGCTGTTGCAAAAGATCACGACGGCAAACGTGAGGTTGAGTGGCGCGTTGTTGATACTACGGCTCGCCGAGTACGCTGCGAGTGTCTGCGTCGCCAATTCGATCCATTCTTCAATCAGCCAGCGCACGTCAAAGTAGGCGCCGCGGACGCCAATGGCGCGACGCGCGTTCCCGAGCGCACCTTCGACACGGCTTACGGGACAGCACCACCAGCCCCGCCACCCAGTACGCTCTGGATTCGCGACGCTGGTTCGACGAGGCTCCGGCCTGCAGCGCCGGATCGCCTGGACGATCATGCGAATTGCGATGACTGCAAAGACGCCGCTGAGGAGACCGTAGCCGATCGCGATGGTCGTGCTGTTGCGCAGGAGAAATTCGTTGGCGTCGGCAAACAGGAAAAAGTTGCGCAGCACCCAAAGCAGCGAGTCGTAGCGGTCGTCCGCGGCGTACACGATCGCAAACACGGCGAGCACGGCGGCGTTCGAGACGATGAGCAGCAGTACTGTGGACCAGAGAAGTGTGTGCACGACCGGCGAGAGCTCGACGATTTCGTCCACGTACTGGACCAGTGGATCGGTCGAGGTCGGCGTCGTCGTCTCTATCGTGGTGGCCGCATCGCGGAGCGGTTGGTTGAGCGTCTTGTGTGGTGGTTCTGCTGGGAGCGGAGCATGCTGATGCTGCGGAGGGGAAGAAGACGCTGCTGGTTGGATCCGCATCGCACTCATAAAGGGGATGTGACCAGCACCGAGCGATGGGGGGAGGGGGACCTCGCCGGCTCCGCAGCGTCAGAAGAAGCTGGCGCCAACACAACGAGTAAATCGTTCGTTTTTCGAGGCCGCGACGTACTTGGTTCTGCGTCGTTCGGTTTCAAATTCGCGTTGTCTTGATTCGCCCACGCGCACCGATAAGATGCCTCGCTAAGAAAAGCTCGGACACAGAAAAAAACAACTCACGTGATCCCATTACCATACTAAAGATACCTACCTGCCGCAATGCGGATCATTGACTCACTCCATAATTATTGCTCCGAATGCTCACTGCCCATGGCTCGAAGGTTCGCGTCGAGGTCGAACTGATCCATCAGTGCGGCAGCAGCGACCACGTGGTCGCACATCCAACCGGTTCTCCAAAAGCTGTCGCAGTCGCAGCGATACAGACTCTGAATCTCGCGGATCTGTTTTCCACAGACAGCAACAACACAACAAATTCAGTCGGACGTTGGCCGAGTAGAGCAGTTGCCACTTCGCACCCTGTCTGCACTCATCACGGGGGCGAGTTCCAGCTTGAACGCTTTCATTTGCTCGGGTGTGCCAATGACTTCGACCTCGTGGAGCGACAAGTACTGTCGCTCCAGGCCGCCGTCGCCTTCTGTCGCCTCGGCAAGCTCGCCTCCTTTGGAATCGAGGTATCTACGACAACAAAAGGATCATAACTCATCAGTAAACTACCATAGAGTTGAAAAAGCCTACGTGCGTACGTACATGTTGACTCGCTCGACCGTGACGTCGAGTTGCTCGTCGGCGCCCGTCCCGGAATTGAAGACCAACGACCGAGGCACACGCTTTCGATCCACACGGTGGTACTCGACATAGTGAGCCCCCTCACCAATGTGGGCTTTAGCTTGGCGGAGCATTCCACTCGGGATCGGTCCTTCACGAAACTGCTTCCCAAATGGCTGCGTGGGTGCTTTCGCTCCCATCGTTGTGAGAATCTTTGGCACCACCGTCTGTAAGACAAAGTCAAGCTTGGAACTCGTTGCTTCGAGACCACACGTCTTAATCACATCGTTGTGTTGCTTCAGCGCGACCCGATCCAAAGGCAAACAGCCAGGGATCCCACTGGTCGCGTGCCATTGCACTGCTTGCTCCTGCACGTAGTTCTTCATGAACCAGTCAGCGAATGCGGCTTCTCCGTGCGCTCGCCAACTCGCGACATACACGGTCGCAAGCGCCACAAACTGCTCGGAAGATCGCGCGTGGAAAAGCTGTTGGATGTGGCCTTCGATGTTTCGAAGTAAGTAGAAAGGGTTGCGCGTGAGCGGGATCTGCTCGCCACATCGTGAAGCGGCATGCGCAAAACTGGCGACGAGTGTGATCTGCGGCCACTGCGTCTTGAGTGCGTCGCCGATACAGGACACTTCGCCATCGAGACTTGCAAGGCGGATATTTAAATCGACGTCGAAAAATGTTTTGGCCGACTCGATGACCGTGCGAAAGAGCTCGTCGTACGCGATCTGGTGTTCGTTCACGACTATAAAGTACGCCCACGGCACAAAGACCTTGCTGGGCCCACGAATGTCGGGGACGGAAGTAGCCCGGTAGGATCCCAGGGCGACCAGCACCCACCCGCCTATACAAAAAAGCAATCAATTCTGAGTCGCAACCTCCGACCCAATTATAATTGAATCGGCACCTTCTTCGAGCACACAGGTCCGTTCAATGACCGCGACAACGCCCCCTTCTTGTTGGCAGTCGACAGCATAGAGAAGATTACGGAAGAGCCGACGGGACGTGAGCACAATGCCAATGGATTGCTGCGGCTCCGACTCGCCCTCAATCTCGACGTTGTGGCGAAACGCCTTGAGCACGATCGTGCCGTGCTGGCGCGCCTTGTCCAGTCGTGCAAAGGCCGCTTCGTCCGTCGTGCGGTCAAAGCGCATGCGATAGTAATGCTCTGGGAAAAACTTGTCCGCTGTCGTGCAGTACAAACTGCCGGCCCATTCATAGAGATGCGCAAGCGTCGGCAGGGGAAAGAGCTCGGCCCTGTCGTCGTCATCGGGGATGACTTGTTCATCGGGTTTCTTCTTTTTCAACGCGCGACGGTTCTTGATCTGTGTCATCGTGGGCAGCACGGCGAGCATGGTCTCATTGCCTTGGTATTTGCGCGTGAGCGTCTTGAGAATCTTGGTCGGACCGACGGTCGCCGCGTCGATATCTTGTAGAAAGGCGGGGTGGATACCCGACCGCGTATACCCAGAAAGCTCGGCCGTGTGGGCGCCGGCCCTTTCAATAATGTACTCGGTCTCGCCGCTCGTGTCGCATTCGCGCGCCTTGACGCGCAGCAAGTGGCCGCAGTCGACGTGGTCGGCGCAGCGATAGATCTTCGCATTGCCGTACCGGCCCGTGTTGTACTTGAGAACGTAGGTGAATGCGTCGACCAATTGGAGCGCAACCAATGCGTCTTGCTCGGTCGCGTGAGACGAGACATACGAGTACGTCGAGAACGTGCGGCTGCGGCCGCTAAGCGGCGACACACGCGCTGTCGCAGCGGACGCAGGCGTCGTGGCGCGCCCCATTTTTCTTCAAATGTTATTCTTCGGCGTCAGATTTGGCGCGAATGATGAGGATGGGAATACCGGTAGTGATATCGGTATTCTACCGGTTTATATCCGAGCCAACCGTCATGTTGGGTCGCTGATGGATACACTTGTAGTTTGTGGGGCGATTCACCCCACCCCAGAAATAGTTGATGTTGGTAACGTAGCGATATAGTGCCCATGGACGCTGCAGGGCGCCTATGTAATATAGTCGCTGTGGTGGCCCTGACGGGCGTCTACTGAAGACGCCGTCGCCTGCGCGCATCGCGACTTCAGCGAGGGCCATGAAGGAAGAGACGCAGTGCTGCTGTCGCGCCCACGATGGTCGGTGTCGGAAGCGCGGAAGGTACAGAACTTGAAAACGCAGAGTGCTATCCTGATACGGGTACAGTAGTTCAAGGCTCACGAGATCGCTTTGTTTTTACAACAACCAAAACCTCTCGTTGAAGTGAAAGTTGCTCGGAGGTCTGTCTGTTCTGGTCGACCAGATGGACGAGTGAGTTGGGGAGCATCGTTTCAGTTGAGCTCCAGAGAGGTGGATATCCGGATACCTCCGCTCCTATTTCCAGAACAAGGTGTATGTACAGTGTTTTCAGCCAATCGTTTCACCTACTTCTGATGCAAGACAGGCTTATATCACCTTTATTGTAAATCGAATCCTCCAAATTGTGCTGACTTCCCACCTGGGGCACGACCTTTGCTGGACACATTCTACTTGGCATTTCTGCATTGTTGACTCCATCACTCCTCATGAAGACAATCTCGTTTATCGCAGTGCTCGCGGCGCTGTGCACCATCACGCACGCGGCGGTCCCGGCGCCATGCACACCCGAGCAGCTCCAGGCAGCGCAGGCCGTGATCGAGCGAAAGCTCATCCAGACCAAGTGTCCGCAGATCGTCTACCTCGACGGCGCTGTCCCGGACTACAAGAACACGGCGTACTGTAGCAACGACGTGTGCGTCGCGGCACTCAAGAAGACCAAGAAGGATTTGCCCAAGTGCTCGTACGACGGTGCGAGCGTACGTAAGGGCACGAACAAGCTCCTCAAGGGCTGCGACAAAGCCACCGGTGGTAGTGACGACGACGACGATGCGAGTCCGCCGGCCGCGGGTGGTGAACCCTCGGTCTCACCATCCACACCGCCAACGAGCAAGACACCCAAGCCGTCCAAGACTCCGAAACCGTCGACCACGAAACCATCCAAGACACCAACCCCTTCGAGCGGGGAAGAGATTGGCAAGGTCATTGCCGCCGACAGCGGCAGTGATATCGGCAGCGACATTGGCACGCCCATCGCGACGCCTCCGACACTGACCTCAGACGCGCCGACCGCGTCGCCAAAGACCTCGGCGCCAACGATTTCGACGGCCAAGACGTCTTCGGCACGAGCAGTACACCAATGTGCCATCCCGTTGGCGGCCATGACGACGGGCATCGTGTGTACCATGCTCGCATGATTAGTATTAGCGTTGTAAAAGTTTTAAGCCATTCGATGTCCATCTCGTACTCGACAAAGCCCAATTTCCTGTATAGCGTGGACGTCGCGGCTCATGTTGCCTTGGTCGTGGCTTGGCGACGACGCCATTACTGGGTACTACTGGTATACTCTACCTGGCAAGGCTCTTTGGCGATCCAGCACCCACGTTTTCCTCGCATTGGTGCATAGTCATCCAGGTTCCAACATGAGGAGACGCTTGTGAGCACCACAAAAAACTGGCTTGCGCCAGCATGAGTTCGGATCGAGCGGGCTCGACCACGTGGTTTGGAGGCGACGGCATCCTATTTATCAGAACAAGGTACATTATCCAAAATTCATACATGACAGGATACTCCGTATTTACCCTGTTTTGGAGCGTAAATGGATATATCACCTCTTTTGAAACTGACCCGAAATGAGTTGAGCCACTCTTCTTTGGTCGAGTCGTTGACTGCAAATGGTCACCACTGCGTCACCCAACTTCATTAGCCCACTGGTGTGGCCAGTGCCCGTGGTGTTCACTACTGGATTCACTGTCACTTCATTTCGACTCGCGCCGTACAGTTCCCACCCACCATGCAGCTCACCAAGCTTACACTAGCGGCCACGATCGCGGTCGCGCTCTGGGCGAATGTCGCCGCGCTCGAAGAGTGCACGCCCGACGAGGCCGCGACGGTTCAGTCGATCCACGCACAGAATGCGATCGGCGCGGCGTGTCCCGAGCTGAAACCGAACGATCTCTCGAACACGGCGTTCTGCGCGAACGCCAAGTGCGTCAAGGCTATCAAGAAAGTGCGCAGGGCCCTGCCAAAGTGCAAGCTCAATGGCGCCAAAGTGCGGGCCGCGACGAAGAAGATGCTCGAGGCCTGCGGCGACGGTGACGGCGACGATGATGGCGATAATGACAATGGAAACGGCGGTGGAGGAGGAAGTGGTGGTGGTGGCGGGAACAACAATGGTGGGTCGCCTTCTGCGCCAGCAACAGTCGCGCCAGGAGGTGAGACGGCCGCGCCGACGACGACGCCACCGGATTCTACAAAGACGCCCAAGCCCAGCAAGACCCCAAAGGATAAGGGTGATAACGACAAAGGAGATGACAAGAACGACAAGGAGGACAAGAAGGACAAGAAGGACAAGGATGGGAACGACAAGGAGGGCAACAACGACAAGGACGACGACACGACAAAGCCCCCAAAGACGACCAAGCCAGGAACGGCACTGTTCCCAACAATCAGCGCGGCCGATTTGAAGGATTCACAAGCGACGAAAGACGCGTCCGCCTCGGACGACAGCGTGGGCAAGCCGATTGGCGGCGCCGAGGCTTCCTCCGACGGCTCCACGGATGAGTCGTTGCAGGAGATGAGCAGCGCCGCGAACGAGCTCCCGCCCAACGACCAGACCAACATGACCACCCAGCCATTGCAGGCGAACCGCTCGCCGGCGGCCACGACACCAGCACCAAAGACGTCGAGCGCCGTGGCTTGGAACGTCGCGCTGGCCACAACAGCGGTCGCTACGCTCGTGGCAGGAGTGCTGGTCGCGTGATGATCTAGTGAAGCTGATGATGCAGAAGCGAATTGTTAGGGATGGCAAAAGTGCCTCGAGAGGGGCAAGCGCCCTTTACGAATTTTTGGACCAGTTAGTGGTAATTGAACAAGTGTTTCCATGGAGAATCAAAGTGCAACCTACTGTGAAACCTCCAGGCATTCTCTCCCGTGCTGCTGGCAGAGCTCGCTGGTCACCAGAAGCTGATCCGTTCAGAACTCGCCACAAAATATCATAATTCACGGTGTGCTGTGTCGGATAATATACTACGTAGTAGTTCTTGAAAATGTTCGTTGCACCTTCTAGTATGCAGGTATGAATAGAACACCCTTTATTGGCAATATCAGAGATATGACGCCAGACCTTTCGCTGAACATTCGCGCCACGCACCAGCAGATCCGGTGCTCGTGGCACGGACGGTATAAAAGCTGGACAACAAGGAGGATAGAAGCTGTGGGACCCCCAGTGCAGTCGTCATTCTCCAATTCTCCACGCATCGCGTCCAAGTCCCCCATTCGAATCCCCGTCTTTCTAGTCCCATGAAGGCTCCTCTCTTCGTCCTCGCTACACTAGCGCTGCTGAGCGCGACCAGCCCCGTCCACGCAGCGGACTGCACGCCGACCGAGCTGGCGCAGGTCATGGCTGTGCAGCAAGACCCAGCCGTGGTAACGGCGTGCTCTGCACTTGTGAAGGATCCCAGCCAGCCCGTGTCGCTCGCGAACCTCGACTTGTGCAAAAGCCCGAGCTGCATCGCTGCAATCAAGGGCGCCGTCGCGGCCCTGCCAGATTGTACCATGGGAGGCGTGTCCATCAGCACGAGCACGGCAATGTTGCTGGGTTCCTGTGGTGCCGGTGAACGCCCGCCACCGGGGCCGAATGGTCTACCTCCGCCTGGACCTGGCGGCTTGCCTCCTCCGGGACTCGGAGCCGGTCCGCCGCCTGGACAAGACGGTCCACCACCGCTACGCCCCGGCGGACCGCCACAGCCGCCTAAGGAAGTGACCACAAAGCCGTTGGAATCCGACAAGGCAAATGCCACCACCACGCCGATGCCCGTGCCAACGCCCACGCCAACACCGACGGTCTCCAAGAAGAACGAGACCGACTCGTCCAAACGCAATGCGACGGCGACTGTCAAGCCTGCCGGCACGGACGAGAATGATCCTGAAGACACGGAGGAGGCCGGTGACCCCAACGCCTCGAGTACCACGAACGACGCCGAGGAAGACACGTCGATTGTCGCACCGAAAGAAGTCCCGTCACCAAGTCCCATGCCCACAACCAACTCGCCAACGCCAGCCACGTCGATGGGGTCGCGCGCCGTCCTCTCTACGATCGCGTCGATCGTGGTTGCTGCACTGTCGATCGCGCTGCTCTAAGCTAGGCGTTGATCGATGGCTGTATGTGTTTTTTGTATGGCCGTTGTCGTAATCTTTTCTTGAATAAATCGACTTTTGTATTCCACATTCAATCTACATGACTGCTGCGATCAGCGCCGTGGTCGCCACGATAGATCCGACCACGACCGCCGGCGCTGAGGCTGATTTCGCGGACGCGCTGGGCTTTGTCGACGGCGACACGACCGCGACGCCAAGTGTCTTGCACTCATTCAGCAGTTGCGTGAACGCCTTGGCGTACCGCGTCTTGCGGTTGACGCCGCTCATCTCACAGTCGGCCTGGGACGTAAACTCCAGCTCGATCTTGGAGAAGCACTCCTTGTCTTGGCAGAGCTTGGTTGTGGCCGCCGTGTTGTTTGTAGGGCTCCACGCAACGGCGGCTCCCCAGCCGCAGGCCGACTCGAAGAACAGGTTGCCCATAAACATTTCGTTCTCAATGATCTGCGCCGTGCACTCGATCGCGTGCGCTCGGGACGTTGCGACCGTGAGCACCGCGAGACTTGTGAGCACGAGCGTGTTCATTATTTAGGAGAATTGGGCGTGTGAGAGGAATGGAGAGAATGCGCAAGTGGGACTCGCACCTGTCCTTGTGAGGTCCCCCGACACCAGCCGACACCCTGACGTACCAAATGCCTGACATACTGTATTACGTTTCGTGCGGAAGCTAGTACACTGTGCAAAACCAGTGCCGGATTGGAAAATGCACCCAACATGCATATATAGCCGCCCTATTCTCTTTTTTGGGGGGGCAGATGTGACATATGTCAGTTTGATAAAACAGCTCAGAGCTGGGTTAGCACAGCGATGGCCGCAGCAGCCACCGTCCAGCCAACAGCAGCGACCGCCGAGGCACTCGAGATACTCGTTGTATTTGACGGTGCGGTGGTCGTCGACGGTACGGTAGTGGAGGGGCGGAGCGGCTCGCTGGGCGACGGGCAGCCGTTCAGGATAGTCGAGAACTGGTCCAAGTACTTGGTCTTGAAGTTTTCGCCGCCGACTGAACAGTCCGGCGTGTTAGCCATGAGCCACTTGATCGCGGCCACGCACTTGTCGTTGGTGCAAAACTCCTTGGCGGGCATCACGTTCGACGACAACGAGATGGATTCGGCGCAATCGGTCATGAGTTTATCGGCGTTGGCTTGCGGATCGTAAGACGCCAGCTGCGATTGCGTACACTCGGCGGCGCGGGTGGTCGAGGTGACAGTCAGCCCGAGGACAGCGACAATGGTACACCTCATGGTGGTGATATGATGGAGCGAGGCTGAACCGAGAGGATTTTAAGGAATGAGCACCACGAAAAACGAAACAACGAAACGTCTCCAGTGTTGTTCCCCGCCACAGGGGGACACGAGGGCAGTTCCGTCTGGTTGACCAGTTAGAGACTGGGCGTCCATCATGGAGTCCATGGTTAGTAATTGGACGGGCTTTGGGTGTAATTGCTCATTGCAGATTTCAAAATTTGGTTGTTCAAATTTTGATGCAGAGATGGGCGGCCAAGGTTCCTCCTCCTTGGTGAGTCACCGCCGACTGCCAAATGACAGTGCCGCGACTGGCGGCTCGAGAGCGACAGAAAATACAACTCGGTCTTTGTTCTACTGTAGTAGTATGTTGGAAGTCTTGACTTGGGCTGAACCCATTGAGACACACACGAAGATCTCCTGTCGTGGGTTTGTTTACTGTTGGCACGAAATGGATGAGGGAAGGATGGGTGTGTTCCTTGGCTCAAGCCACCCAATCCAAAACATTAAAAGGCCAGGTCGTGTCTGTGCCGTGCAACGGCATAGACACGACAGCCTTTTACGTTATTTCCGCTTTAGTGACTCTTAATGTGGCCATTGCTGATGCAATTACGGCATATGGATTGGCCAAAATAAACAGTGTCACTAAACGACGGCTTTAAATTAGTGGACGAAGTATACAGAGTTCGCCAACCCAGCACTGCCCCCCCACCTAGTGTGTTCCTAACAAGTTTCTGAGCGCAGCAAACGCCTGACATCCTGCATTACTACGTTGTTCTACGTAGAGTATGTTCGTGATGAATCTGATACACTGCGCAAGACCACGAGTGCCGGATTAGACCATGCACCCAACACCTGGAACTCAAATATATGCTTTCTTTTCTTGTGGTAAACGTGACATAGATCTATGTCAGTTTGGCAAATACAACTCAAACCTAGGCCAACAGAGCGAGGACCGCAGCAGTCACCGCCCAGCTGGCAGCCGCCACCGCCGAGGCACTCGAGATTCTCGTTGTCGTCGATGGCGCGGTCGTCGCCGAGTGAATCGGCACGCCGAGCGACTTGCAACCGCTCTGGATAGTCGAGAACTGGCCCAAGTACTTGGCCTTGAAGTTTTCGCCAAGGATCGAACAGTCGGGCGTGTTAGCCATGAGCGATTCGATCGCGCCCATACACTTGTCGTCGCTGCAGATCTTCTTGGCGTTCGTCGGCGATCCGACGGTGCTAGACGCCAACGAGATTGACGCGGCGCAGTCGGTCATGAGCTTTTCGATATTGGCTTGCGCGTTGTAAGACGACAGCTGCGACTGCGTACACTCCGCGGCGTAAGTGGTCGAAACGACAGCCAGCACGAGGACAGCGACACTGGTAAACTTCATGGTGATAGGGGAGAATGGGAGGGGGGACTGTGAAGTGGCAGAGGAATTTGCGGAATGAACAGGATGAAAAGCGGAAAGAATACGAAAACGGAACAGTGCCAGGTATTGAAACCCACCACTGGGAAACATGATGGCAGGTCCCGACTTGTTGACCAGGTAACTCTGACAAGCACACAATCATATTGACGAGACCAGGGTTCCATGGTGAGCAATTACGGGCTGCGGTATAATTACTCATCGAAGAAAAATCTCATTTGCTCCAAATTTTGGCCCAGAGATGGACAGCCAAGGCTTCTCCTCCAGAGTGACAGGCTTTCCCGCCGCATCCTGTCACGACTGGTTGGTTGAGAGCGACAGAGAATACATTTTTTTACTTCGAAGTATGCTTGAAGCCTTGACTTGTGCTGAACCCATTGCGATAGAAACGACAGATTTTCCCATGCCACATGTCATGTATGCACGAAATCGAAGGCTACTGTCTGGAGCAGAGAGTATGGCAAAAATCCAGTGCCATGCGGGTCTGGGCGACCCAGCCCCATGACACACACTGGAACGCCGCCATCCGTTTCTGCCTTGTGATATGCAGGGCAACACCTGACGCCTCAGCCATGGCATGCCTTGGTCGCTCGCCAGCCACCGTCTCTCATTGCTCAATTCCCCTTCTTCCCATCAAGCCGGCCATGAAACTCTCTGCTCTACTCGCCGTGACGCTACTGGCCGTTGCCCCGACATACGCCGCCGAGTGTTCGACCCAACGCGTCAAGTCGCTTCAGACCAGCACCGAGTACAAGACTATGCAGACCACAGACTGCAGCGTGCCACCTGCCAAGAACTCGGACTGCACCAAGAACACGTGCCTCCTAGCGCTCGAGGCCGTGGTCAAGATTCTCCCCGATGACTGCATGATCCAGGGCGTGATCCCACAGGCGAAATTCGCCGACCAGTTTGCGCAGCTCAAGCGTCAGTGCGAAACGGAATCAGGGGCTTCGTCTGTAAGCGGCATAAACTCGACGACGCCAGTCGCGACGCCGTCCAACCGAGTCCCCAAATGCACGTCGGAACAGCTCTCGTCTGTGATGAGCCACAGCGACAAGGCCCAGCGTGCTGCGTGCGACTCGCCACTGGGCACGGACCCAGCGACCTCGGCCAAGAAGATCTGCGCCAAGCCGTGTCAAGACGAGTACGAGGCCTCGCTTGCCGCGCAGCCCAACTGCACGACCGGCGGCATTAACTATCGTGACCAACTTGTGGAAAACTTTGACCAGATCAAGGACCGGTGCCGACTCCTCGCCAAGGAGAATGGAGCCCCGGCGATCGGAGAGACCAGCAAGGCGCCAGCGATAACGACCAAGGCGCCAGCGAGTTCAGCTGCAACGACCAAGGCCCCAGCGAGTTCAGCGGCTAGCCTTATGACTCACTTAACCGCTGTCGCTGCCAGTGTGGCCGTGGCCGCGTTGGGGCTGCTGTGAGCTCGTAGCGATCTGCCGGATCACAGATCTGTTGCATGAATGTCATACTGTAGATACAAATCACTGGTATATCTCAGACGATCATCTCCCCGCACTCCCTATCCTAAAAGGCAATCCTTGTCAACTTAGCTATGCAGACTCGACAGGATAGTTCCGCGTGTACCGTACTGCCTTAGGCGCGATTACGCTCTGTGAAGTTCACAGACCGTGGCTAGTTTAATCGCACTTGGGCAGTGTGAGTTCCGCTAGTGCTATCTGATCAGATGACCAATGTTAGACACTAAACAAAACAACGACACAAGGCACAATAGGCTTCCAGCGCTTGCTACGATTACACCCTCGACCAACGCGTGCCTCCAGTATGTCCGAAAATGGGACTGGGACAATACTGGCCCAATGTGCTTGAGTTGTCATACTGTAGCCTTGGGGGATCGTGCCCGAGACCGTGCAGTCGTCAAGAACAATCGTGATGTTGGCTTCGAGAGCGTTGAAGCACGGGCATACAGTACTGTACTTGAGGCAGTCTGGGGGCATTGGCAGGTGGTGTACTTGGTGTTTGGCGCTCATACGCTCGAAGCAGGATATGATCGCCTTTGCGCACTTGCTCAGACAGTAGAACCGTGGCGAGCAATGCAAAGACGTTCATCACGCCGTCCTCTATTCAAACGAGTCTGCATGAGTGACAACGCTGTGGACTATCAGTATAAACTAAGCGGTAGTAGTATTTTCATAAAAGCTTCATCGTTTAAGCGACATTGGATCCAAGCGAATGACCTCGGTCACATTCAACTCATACTGCAGCAGCCCCAGCGTAGCCAGGTCCATTGCACCAAGTCCTATTTCATCTTAGAAGACCGAGGCGATCGACCCGTCTTGATACGAGGATTTCGAATCATACCTGCACAAACACAACGACCGCAACCGCCACACCCACGGCTGTCGCACTCAAGCCACTGATCGCGGACGCACTCGCCGCTGTCGCCTTGGCTGCTGCCTCCTTCGCCGCTTTCTCCTCGGCGAGCTGGTTACACCCTTCGGCCATCAAATTCAGCGTTTCTGCAAACTCTTGACGCGGGCTGGTGCTACCGAGCGTGCAGTTGGGGTACGCCGCGATCACCGCCTTGTAAACGTTCTGGCAGGACGTGGTGCAGATCTTGTCGACCCGCTTGGATGCATCCGCGCCGGGCGGCGACTCGCACGCGTCCTGTCGCGGCTTGTCGTCGATTCCGCTAATGGACGAAAGCTGCTCCGTCGTGCATTCCGTGGCTGGGCGCTTGGTCGCGGGCGCGCTCGTCGCTGGATCTTTCGGTCTGGGGAGCGGCACGGCCGGCGCCAAAACGCCCGATTCGCAAAAGCTCTTGAACCGGTTGTATTCGCTGGTGAAATCGACCTTGGGGACCACACCTTTCATGGTGCAGTTATCGGGCGCAATCTTGATGAGCGCGTCGAGCGCCTTGAGGCACCGGTACTCGGAGCAGCTCACGTTCTTGGCGGGCTGTCGGATGCACGAGGACACGACGGCATAAAACTCGCCGCTGGTTTGGATCGCATTTTCTTGCTCGGGCCCACAGTCGGCGGCATAAGCCGTACCAGCGCTACGGCGACGAGAGCGAGGATATGCATGGGTATTAGTTGTTTGGTTGTGGGCAGTCAGTCGAAAGCGAATTGGAAAGTAAGAGACGCTCGGGCTGAGAATTTTGATTGAGAATTGATGGCGGGGACGGCAAGATTGACCGTGCCGTTTCTGTACGACGTCGAGTGTCCCGGCGCTGCATCGTTTGGGGTGATGGTGAGATAGTGTTGAAACAGTATATCAGGCAAGGTGGCTTACCCACAAGGATCAATATCCACTGAGATAAGATAGTTGAGAGTCTCTGGCCTGGCTATGGATAGTTTGGACTTGGTTATGCACAATCTTTACCAACTGACCGCCATCAGCTCACAAAACGGCGATTAGTCGTTCCCAAGAACACAGCGAGAGAACAGAACATGCTGAGTACCGTTCTGAATCAGCAGAACTTCTGATTAATAGGAAGGGTGGGAAGTGGCCATGATGTATCCAGTGGCCTGCGTACGACACTGTCCAGTACACGTGGACAGCAACCCCACTGGCTCCGCCTCACAGTCTCGCCTCCCCCCACCGATCTGTCATTCTTCCATTTTCCTTCAGCTTCCCAAGTGTCCCCACCTTCCAACCCCCGCCCCTCCCTTCCACAAGATGAAACTTTTCGCCGTTATCGTATCGCTTGCAGTCGCTGTCGGCTCGACCCACGCTGCCGAGTGTACGGCCGAGAATATTGCGACCCCGCAGCTCAAGTCGGAGTCTGAGAAGATGCAGTCGGCGTGCGCCTCGGCGTTGGCCAATGTACAGTCCTCTAACCTGGACAAGACCGCCGCCAAGAAGCTGTGCGAAGAGAAGACGTGCATGAATACACTCGAGGCGTTTATCAAGATCTTGCCGGACTGCACAGTCAATGGCATTGGCTATAAGAAGACGTTTGAAGACCAGTACGCGAGCATGCAGAGTGAGTGCAAGAAGCTCGGCGTGAGCATTGGCGCGTCGAGTGCCGCGTCGACGGGCCTGTCCACGGCGGCGGTCATGGCTGCGGCCGCGGTGCTTGCGCTCTAAGGGCGTGTTTCTGACCACGAGGGGTGTCAGCGTATCGCTAAACAAAATACAAGTTTAGCGGAATTGGTTTTCTTTTCGGGTCCTTTTTCCATCGTCAACTCACTACTGTCAGGTTCGCTTTCTGCCGGAGCACTGTGTGCGTTGAGGTGCCGGTATACAAAACATCAAGTAATGCACTGAATGCCTTCTGTGAGAATGGCTGGGTTCAACGTGCGAGCTGTACCGTCTGTGTGGACGGCGACGACTACCCAGGATAGTAGGTACAGCAAATGGGTGTGGGTGCGCGTGTGACAAGGTATCCACAAACCCCCCTAACGTACCACTATTGCAGTAGCCAGCAGTCTCTCAGTGCGATTGGGGAGGAGAAACTGCTGGCTACTGCCAATCTCCGACTTTGAATCTCTCCTCATCAACACGACGTTTTTCGCCGTCTTCGCGTCGTTTGGCTTGGCCGTTGTATCGACCTACGCAGCCGAGTGCTCCCCCGTGCAAAGCAACCCAGAGATGATGAAGTCCAAGCGCCCCGGGTGGGTCACTCCAGAGTACTCGGGTGTCGACACGGCAGTGGTCATCTTATCGATGACAAACTCTGTACGGGTGTGCTCGCGGCCTTGGCCGCCGAGTCCCCAGTTTGCACGGTCAATGGCACCCGTATCAAGAAGGCATTTGAAGACCAGTACGCGAGTTTCCAAAGCGAGTACGAGAATATCGGTGCGACCGTTGGCGCGTCCAGTGCGTCGACGACGAGACTGTCGACGTCGGCAGTAACGGAGACTGTCGACGTCGGCAGTAACGGCGACTGTCGCGGTGGTCGCTGTGCTCGTGCAGCTCTAAGTACATGAATGCATCTATGAACGTTTGTGTTTATATTATTTGCGATAAACCGGCTTGAGGTCGTTTTCAAACACACATCATTTAACATGATGTTTAGAGGAGAAGCGAGCATGCAACCACGAGTATCGTCTTGCAGAATGTGGGCACTACAGTAGATGCCGTGCTTCGCACAGGCGTTGGCACAGGAGCAGTACTTGCTATGGGTGGTACGGGCGTCGGCGCAACGTCCACCTTCTTGGGGCTGCTCTCCTCAGCGGCAGTAGCGTCTCCGGCGGTTGTCGTCTTGGTCGTGTTGTCCGCTGTCACTGTCGAGTTGGCGCCGGCGGCACTTGCACTCGAGTCACTGGACGCGAAGGGATTGCTGCTAGTGGGAGAAGGGACCGTCGTGATCGCCTCTCGGGTCGAGACGGTTGGTCCGGCTGCTGATGTTGTTTTAGGCGTCATTGCCGGAGCAGCCGTCTCAGGAGACGTCGGGCTGACTGGCGCCTCGACCGTTCCGGGCGTTGGCAGGACAGGAGCCGTGGTGATGCCCTTACACACATCGATGGCCGATAGGAACGCTGCCCGGATCGTCAAGCCAGTAATCGAGTTCATAACGCACGTGGGCAACACGGCTGCGTACGCCTTTAGGGCTTGAACACACTGGTTGTTGGTACAGAACGCCGTCCCAGTGAGACTAATGGATCCAGAGGTCGCAACACCGGCACCACAGGCGCCCACGACACTTTGCCACTGTGACAACGACGAGATGCCAGCGATTTCTTCGGCTGTGCACGAGCCACTGCGAGGAGGGAGTTGAGGCAACGGCAATGTCGTGGCTGGCGCAGTCGTCGTCAGTGGAGGCTGTGTCAACGGAGCCTGTGTGGTAGGCGGTGGAGTCGTCGGTGGTGCCTGCGTAGGTGCTGGCTGTGTGGATGGAGGCGACGTCGTCACGGGCGCAGCCGTCTCGCTGCGACACGCGCCAATGGCTTTGAGGAACTCTGCCTGCACACTAATGTCGTTGATTGAGCACGCGGGCAGCGCCGTGATGCATGCTTCGAGGGCGACCACACACGCGCGGTTGGAGCAGAACGCCGCTCCAGCCGAACTTAAGGTTCCACAGACGCCCACGACGCGCGTGCACTCGGCTACGGACGGGATCCGCGAAAGCTCTTCGATTGAGCACGCCCCAATAGGGATCGGCATGGCCGTGGCTGATACCGCCGGAAGCGTAGGCGCTGTGGTCGGAGCAGTAGTTGGCGCTGTGGTCGGTGCTGTGGTGGGCGCTGTAGTCGGAGACTGCGTCGTCAGGGCCGTCGTTAGAGGTTGTGAAGTGGGAGGCCGCACAGTCGTTGCTGGCGGTTGCGTGAGCGCAGCTGTCGTTGGCACGGGCTCGTTGCCGTCACCCGTGTCCCCGCCCCGTGAACTCGCGAGTGTGCGATGCGAGTAGGCCACGTCGCCACAGAATCGGACGATCGATTCATAGGCCGTTTTGTAGGGTACACGGTTGACCTCCCCGCCCGAAGGAGGTGACGATGCGACGGTGCGCAGTGCTACTAGACACTGGAGGTTGTCACAGACTTGACGTGCAGTATCAGCGTCAAAGGCAGCGGTCCGATTCATGGGGCCGCATGCCATTTCCAGCTTGGACGGCACGTTGTGGGCAGTGAAAATCAAGCCAAACGCCGTTGACGAAGTCAGAGCGACCCAGTAAAGGAACACATAGGAGGGTACTTTCATGGCGAACCGAGGCGTGGGAAGTGAGGGCGATGTGGAGAATCTGCAAGTGATCGCAGGGGAAAGGCGGCAAGCGGTTGGTTTTTCCGGCAGGAAATACGGTCCTCGATCGCACTGCCCTTTTAGTCAGCTGGCTGTTCGTCTTCGTGTCACCGCCACTAACTTTGGCGACATCATGGCTACCGCTCGATGGGTTCACTCGAGAAGAATGATGCAGTTTTGCTCTCTGTAGTCCAATCGAGGACCAATCACACTGGCGCCAGCACCAGTAAATGGGCGAGATCATGGCTTCGATCGATGGGTTGGAGGCGGTGCAATCGTTTGGCTCAGAAGAGACTAATCGGAATGCATGCGAGAGAGATATCTGATTTGGACTGGGAACTGGTAGAGTCTTTTGAAGCCACGAAAGGGCCATTGGTGCTTGGTTTCGTTTCAGCACACGAAACGCAGCCGCCTCGGTTTGTGGAGGAAACGGCAATACAACCGTTTAATATAACAGGATATGGGCCTAAAAATTCACGTGATGTATCCAAGATAGCCACATGTACATGGTGGGAACATTGCAAATTTGGCGCTCAGCTCCAAAAGAAGGGCGAAAGTATGGGTACAACTACGTAGTCTCGGTTTGAGCGTTTGAGAGTTCACAGTCTGTCCGTTCTAGGAGGAATTAAAGACTCGCAGACGCCCAAATATCCTACTGCGTAGTAGACAGAACAACTATGTCACGTGAAAGCTCAACTAATAGTTCCTGGCCTACAATCAGTGGTAAAAAGTTGCATCGATTCCTATTTTCAAAAATTCAAAAAGTGGTAAATGTATTGGTGGCTAGACCTAGCCTCCTCCTTCGATCGGGGCTGCCGTGGTCACACAACAGCAGCCTTCACTATCGGAGACCTAGAGAAAGGAAGCCGAAAGCATCGCCACCGAGGCCACCGTCACCGCCGTCACCGACATCTTGGTCGATGCGGCCGCACTCTTCTTGTCGGCGGCGGCTGAAGCCGGTGTCGTGGTCGTCGGCGTTGGCGTTGTGGTGCTCGTGGTGGCACTGGCCTTGTCGCTCTCACCAACAGTCCCATTTTGCACGCCAGCCGACGTTCCGTTGCCCGCTGATCCCGCATCTTTCGGGGACGGCGTCTCCACTGGCGGCTTGGTCGTCGTATCCACGGGCTTAGGGGACGGTGACGTCGATGTAACCACTGGCTTGGTCGTTGACACCGGCGTCTCGACTGGCTTGGTCGTCGTCACTGGCGTCTCGATTGGCTTGGTCGTGGGCACTGCCGTCACGGGTGCAGCCGGACTCGACGCCTTGCAGTTTGAGATCGCGGCATCAAAGTTAGCCGCAAAGCTCACGCCGTTCACCTCGCACTTGGGTAATGCCTGCGCATACGAGCGCAGTGCATCGACACACGTCGCCTTGCTGCAAATTGTCGCGGCACCGGCGAGCGGGTTCGCAAAATCCACGGCGTCACATGCCGACAGGACCGCCGCGTACTGCGGCAGCTTTGTCACGCCCGTGATGTCGCTGGCCGAGCATGTCGCGGCTTCAGTTTGCGTCGCAGCGGACGCAAGAGTGAGAGCGAGAAGTGCAGTGAAAACCTTCATCTTTGAAATTGGTGTTTGGTTGCGTTGAGGAGAGGAGATGGTTCGAGGTGGCGGAAGAATTGAGAATGAACCACCCGGACAGGCTTCGCCAAGATTCCGTCCTGTCACTCTCTCAGTGGGTTGAAGTGGAGCGTGTAACGGCAATCAAATGCGTCCTCCTGGGAACTCTATTCGTTATACCATACAAACTCGAAGAGAACTCAGTGGCACCCATGATAGGCACACATGTCCGTTTTATGCACGACATGACGTTAACAGTACCCGTAAAGAGAGAAAAGACAGTGCGATGGGAGAGAGCCACGTATTCTGCTGGGTGTGGGTTACACCGACCAGGCCGAATACAGATTCACATTGTACCCGCGATAGGGCTCTGCATCATACAGTAGTTGGTGCTTTCATGGATACATAGCCATCTTCAAGAGCACTATGTACCCATCAAATCACCAATTGAGGCGCTATGTACTGTACCCCCGAAGAGCATCGTTCAGCCTTGGGATCTGACATCCATGTAATTAGGAATTTCTGTAACCAGTATTTTGATGACAGCTGGACGTCAAGAGCAAAGGGTGAGAGGTCTTATTCCTGTACTAACTAGGGTGGAAGTAAATGTGCTAACGTACTCTATGGTCTCATATGTAAAACGTGACGGTCATCGCGCTGTCATCCAGTTTCGTTCATTCCGCAACTTGCCTTCTCTGCAGCACTACCTCTTCT
>JAADVC010000203.1:0-29409 GCA_023334575.1 Pythium volutum | reverse complement strand
CATTCCACGTTGCTGGCTTCAATCTCGTCACTGTCTTGATCCCCAGGAAATATGGTAAGTTACTCTAACTGCATTACGGTATGACGTGGTGCGAGGTTCCGTCGTGGCACAATCTGGTCTGGATCGGCATGTGCGGTTGGATGGTGGTCGACATCCGGACCGGATGTCAGCTCCGGTTGGGGGACAGCAACTGAGTGTAACCGTACCTATCGCAGTCCACTGAATTAGGATACCACCTCAGAAATAAGGTCATTTCATTGGTGGAATGTCCCCTACCCCTTGTCGATGGTGCCTGGGAAAGGGGGCGGAGCTCGAAGCGGTGACGTCGCCTCGTCACTCTATTGGCGAACAGCTTCAACATCGAGCAGCTCCGCTCCACCACCAGTGCGTCACCCATCGCGCCTCAGAACCTCAGTGACGACGCGCGCGTTTCTCATGCGGTTCGCGCAAATGGGGCAATGCGAGAGTGACGTCGGCAAGACCTCTTTCCCTGATCCGTGGTGTGTGAGACACCGCAAGCTTTCCAGGCAACTCCGAAGAAGATCCGGTAGCTCACTTTCCAATTCGCCTCTTCGCACGGAAACACCAACCACCCACCCTCCCACTCTCTCTCAAGATGGCGCATGAAACCACGACGCAGCAAGTCGGTCTCGCGGACCTCGGCATTGACAACACGTGCCCCGTGTACCACAACTTGCCGTACGCCGACCTCGCGGCCCACGAGCGCAAGTACAATGAAGGCCACTTTGTCGCGAACGGCACGTTTGCAGTCGACACGGGCAAGTTTACGGGGCGCTCGCCCAAGGACAAGTTTATCGTCAAGCAGGCGCCGTCGCAGGACCACGTGTGGTGGGGCGACGTGAACCAGCCCACAACGCCCGAGGTGTTTGACGCGCTGCTCGCCAAGGCCGCCAAGCACTATTGCGGCGTCGACCGCATGTACGTCTTTGACGGCCACTGTGGCGTGAACGAAAAGACGCGTCTCAATGTGCGCATTATCACGGAGCTCGCGTGGCAGCACCACTTTGTGACCAACATGTTTATTCGCCCCGAGTTTAAGGACGTAGCGTCGGGCTTTAACGCCGACTTTACGATCATCAACGCGTGCAACATTGTCGACGACGAGTGGCAAGCGCACGGACTCCACTCGGAAGTGTTTGTGATTTTCAACATTGAAAAGCACATTGCCATTATTGGCGGCACGTTTTACGGCGGCGAGATGAAGAAGGGCATTTTCTCCATGATGAATTACTACCTTCCACTTAAGGGCGTCATGGCCATGCACGCGTCGGCCAACATTGGCGCCGCTGGCGACACGGCCATTTTCTTTGGCCTCTCGGGCACGGGCAAGACGACGCTGTCGGCCGACCCGAAGCGCGACCTCATTGGCGACGACGAGCACGGCTGGGACGACGAAGGCGTGTTTAACTTTGAAGGCGGCTGCTACGCCAAGACGATTGACTTGAGCGCCGAGAACGAGCCCGACATTTTCAATGCGATCCGTCTTGATGCCATGCTCGAAAATGTGTGGATTGACGAGCACACGAACGAACCCGACTATTACAACAAGAGCAAGACGGAAAATGGCCGCGTCTCGTACCCGATCTACCACATTCCCAACTACCAGAAGCAGTCGAAGGGCAACCACCCGAACGCCGTGATTTTCCTCACGTGCGACGCCTATGGCGTGCTGCCGCCCGTGTCGAAGCTCTCGAACGGCCAGGCGCAGTACCACTTTTTGTCGGGCTACACGGCCAAGGTCGCTGGCACGGAGCGCGGCGTCACGGAACCGCAGGCGACGTTTTCGACTTGCTTTGGTGCGGCGTTCATGACGCTCCACCCGACGGTCTATGCCGACTTGCTCAAGAAGAAGCTTGAGGACCACAATACGCACGTGTTTCTCATTAACACGGGCTGGAGCGGCGGCGCCTATGGCGTCGGCAAGCGCATGAAGCTCGCGTACACGCGCAAGTGTGTCGACGCCGTGCTCGATGGCAGCATTAACAAGACGCAGTTTACCGAAGACCCTGTGTTTGGTGTCCAGATTCCGGCCGCGGTCGAGGGCGTGCCGTCGGAGATTTTGGACCCGCGCAATGCCTGGGAAGACAAGGCGGCGTTTGAGGCCACGGCCCACAAGCTCGCCAGCGAATTCAAGGAGAATTTCAAGCAGTTTATCCTGCCCGACAACGACCTGTCGGTCTACGGCCCGCGCGTGTAGAGAGATGGCGGCATAGTGTTGTGGCGTGTAGTCTTTTTTCGATACCTTGCTCCCCTTTCATAGATTGATGACAAAATGAGAAACTGAAAAATCATATCTGAATCGCATAAGCACTTTGCCTTCTGTGTCTCACTTGGACGTGGTCGACTCGATGAGAAGCTTCGAGGGTCCGTGCAGGAGGCGCACCTCGGTCATGTCGTCCAGACCCACACTGCCGCTGGCGTCTTCACCTTTGTGCGGCTGCGACGGTGCCCACGTAAGCTCTTCGATGGAGTTTGTCGGTGAGACCAACGAGTACGGGATCAGCGTCACGCTTCGCTCGGCTTGCAGCACATCGACGACTTGACCGCATTGCCAGTCGCTCACGATGGGCTGAAAGGTCTCCATACACAGCGTCAGTGTCTTGTAGGCAATGATATCGTCCGTCTGCAAGGTGGATGCATTCGCTGGGTGGGTCGGGAGCTTGGCCAAGAAAGAGTCGAGTGACTGTTGGAAAAAAGAACGAACAAAGGGTCAGATCGCCAGAGGCAGAGGCGACAACAAATGGCGAGGGCTACGTACCGGCAGATCCTGCGCAGCATCCGTGGGCTTCTTCACGTCATGGATACTCGAGATGATCTCGTACGGCCGTTTCCACATCTCCTTGACCGGTTTCCTCGCGACCGGCTCCTCCGTCTCGGCGTCTTCGATGGAGTCTATCGGAATTGGCAACGACACCTTTGGCTGAGCATTGTTCTTGCGGGCGTTGGATGAACGAGGCCCGTACTTGTCCAGTTCAGAGCTCACAGACGAAGCCGCGGTCTCTACTTGTGCTGCGACTGGTTGCTGCTGTGAACCATCGAACCGAACGTGGTTCGCCCTTCCATTTTTGGCGGTAAGGGGAACCCCACGGATCCGTAGAGGACGAATCTCTTTCGTGTCGGTTTGAGACAGTGCCGTGGTGGTCGTGGTAGCGGTGGTCGACGGACTCACTTTCTTGCCGTTTGCCTTCCGCTGGTTTCCGCTTGTCGGCTTGATTCCGTCGGCGCCTTTGGGTCCAGCAGCATCACCACTCTTCGGTCGTCGACGAGGGCGTCTCCGTCGCCGCGTACGAGTCTCTGTTGCTCCATCTGGCTTTCCGTTGACTTGCTTGGGCTGTGTACCGCTGACCACCGCCTTGACCGCGGGCACTTTTCGCTTGTCGTCCTCACTGCTATCATCACTGCCACTGTCACTGCTGCTGCTGCTATCAGAGGTATCCGAACCGGAACTAGAAAGCACTGAGACATCCTGCTTCATGCTCTTGACGGTTTGCTTAACGACTTGGTGGAGCGCCTGCTTGGATGCCTTCACCACGACGGGCTTGAGAGGTCCCTTGACTTCCTCGTCGCTGCTGCTGCTCTCACTGCTGCTGCTGCTCTTACTGCTGCTGCTGCTGCTGTCATCCGAGCTGCTATCCGCTGGAGCCGCTGACATAATGCGCTTCCGATTTGATGGCTTCTTCTTCTCTGTCGCTACATTGACCACTTCGGTTGTCTTCTTTTCACGGAGCACTTGTCCAGTGGGTTTCGTCTTCTTCGTCTTCTTCTCCACCAACTTCATCACGCTCTTCTCCTGTTTACTCTTCTTCTTCACGGGAAGATCGACCGTGTGCTCGTCTTCCTCTTTCTCCTGTTGCTTCCGACCGCGTTTCTTGACGACTTGCTTGTCACGCTGTCGCGTCTCCTTCTCGACACCGTCCTTTTCACCGACAAATGCCACGCACTGCACGGCAAGCGTGTCGTTATCTCGCACCATACCAATCTCCTGATTGGCCAGCACGTGGAATCCATCAAGAAGCAGCTCCAGACCGAACGGGCATCTCGCCAACAACTCAAATTCCTGTGCAATCTCGTGGAGCAAATCGCCCACGAGCCGCGCGGTGCACGGCACCAGGTACCAGCACGCCGAGAACCCGCGTTGGCGTTGCACAAAAGCAGCAATCTCGTCTGTAAATACGAGCTTGACCCGCGAAGCGCCGAAGGGAGTTAACGCCAATGCCGCCGGTGGCGCGGCCAGCGACCGCGCGTAACGCGTCGTCTCCATCTTGCTTTCCCGCCCAAGGATTTCTACCGAATTAATGCTGCATCTTCATTGGCCAATAATCATTTTTGGTAGTAGATATATTATAGCCAACCACACACCAGGTTAACTTAATCGGATTCACAGTGTCCCTTGTTTAAGCTGGGTGGGTTCATTTGATAAGGGACACGACGTTGGATCGGGGGAATGCTTGGGACACGGGAATGCGACCCCATCGCCGCCGCGCCGCAAGCAGGACTCCCTCGCCCCGCTTGAACGGCGGACGGCGCTTGGAAATTGGACCGCGGTCTCTTTCTTTCTGGGACGCGGCGTGGCCCGCAATTCCGGTTGCAAAGGGACGCGTGGCGGCGCTGTGACAGGTCCAGAGAGAAAGACCTTCTGTGTGCCGCGTCGCGTCCCGACGAGTCTCTCGTCACGTCTCTCGCATGGGCGATTCCTCCCGCAGTGGCAACGGCCGTACAGGCGTCCTCTCCACTTTGGCAACCGCCGCCTCGCGCGCATCACCAGCTGCGAGGGCGACCACAGTGCCAACCGTCCCGACCACCAACAACTCGCGGTTCATTGACGCTTTTGGGCCACCGCGCACCACGACGACTCTTAGCAGCCTCCGCAATTACCACACGAGCACCTTTGCGACCATGGGGTACGGCAACAGCCATCCGCATCCACATCCACCACCTTTAAGCGGCTCGACGCGCAGCCAGCCCATCACGATCGGCACGGCTTCTGCGAATGGCAGTGGGATCGCTTCGTCCTCTTCAGCGCCGTCGTCGTCGGGCCCATCGGCGCCTGGCTGGAACCTCAGCGCACAGCGACGCGACCGCAAGATCTGGACGACTATGCGCGAACGCATTGAGGCCGACGTGGGCGTACAGGCGCTCACGTCGGTCGAATTGGAAGACATTTTACGGCAACTTCTCGGCGTTGCACTGCCGAACGCACGCATCCGCGGCGACGAACTCGCGGCCGTGATTACGGCGCTGGTCCAAGTGTTACCGCTCAGCTCGGACTTGCTTTGTTCCGAAATGATGCGGTTTGTGCAAAAGGCCTGCATGAAGGAAAAGGTGGTGTTTACGCCCGAACAGCTTGCGCTGGTCATGGCGTTTTTTCTGCAGTTTATCAAAGCGTGTGCGACGTGGTACACGGCCAATGCGATCCGTGCACTGGGGCTCGTGCTCCACGACAATGCCGACCGCGTCACGACCGAGGCCTTTGATATGCTCTTTGCCGTGCTGCTCAAGTACCTCGATCCGTCGGGCGTCGACATGGAAGCGCGGTACGCCGCGACCAGTTGTGTGGCCAATATCTGTGCCCAAGCTGCCAAGATTCCGCAAGTGCACAAGTACTTTTCTGCGCTTTTGCGGATGGTGGTGGAGAATTTCCGACAGCAGTCGCTCAGTCTGACCAAGGGCGACAATGAACGGATCTTGGTCAAGGCTTGTACGTGCAGCATGAAGTGCATTTATATGATTGTCCATTCCGACTTTGACAAGCTCTCGGACCGCATTGAAGCCGAGCTGCCCAGTCTGCTGAGTTCGATGCGGCAAGTCGTCGGCCAAGGGCTCGTGCTCACGCACGACCAGCGCGAGATTGTGTGTACGAGTCAAGATGACTTAGCGCCGGGCGATTCGGATTCGTCGCTCTGTGGCTCGGATGGAGGCGGCAGCAGTGCCGGCAGCAATCGCAGTGCTGGGAATGGCGACGGTTTACTTGCACGGCTTCGCATTACCGTGCTCCATACACTGGAGAGTGTCGCCAACCACTTTCCACGTACCATTACGTCGTCGGTCGGGCTGTATTTACCAGAGCAGACGACACCGTTTATGACGCTGTACAACAATGTGCCGTCGGTGTTGACGCTTTTACTAGCCGATCCGAGCGAGCGGGTCCGCGTTGCCGCCGCCAAGTTTCTTGATGCGTTTTGGGAAAAGATTCCGCTGAAGCAGTACTTTCGCCACGCATCGAGCGTCGTCGCGCCGTCGACGTCGTTTGCGTCCATGCCCAAGCGGATTTCGCATATGCTTTACCAAGTCCACGTCACTTTGGTCTACTGCATCCAGAACGAGAAGGACGGCGCTGCGTCCATGGTGCAGGCGCTCAAGACGACGGCCTCGGTGGTCCAGCACTGTCCCTACACGAGCGTGACCATGCTACTCGACAAGAGCGATCTCCAGCCGCCTCTGGCCGACATTCTCAAGGCACTCGCGTCCAGTCTCTATGTCGCGACGGCTTCTGCGGATCACAATGTGCGTATGGCCAGTCTGTCGTGCTTTTCGGCACTACTCAATGTGCAAGAACCATTGCCGGCGCTGCTCGAGTGGATGTCGACCAAGCACAACGCCAAGCAAAAGGTTGATGTCGCCAACGTGTCGATTTTGTGTGGCACGTCGACGCTGAGCAAACGGTCGTTTGTCGAAGAGCTGCTGCTGATTGCGTCGCGGCCTGACGATGCCTCGCGGTGTCTCATGCGGCTCGAGGCCATGTCGTTGCTGTCGAAAGTCGCAAAGAATTATCCCCAGGCGCTCACGGCCAACTGGAAGCGACTGGCCGAGTTTATGCTGTGTGCATTCCAAGACATGGACCCGAACGTGCGTCTCCAAGCCGTCAAGATTTTGGAAAACTATATCAAGGGAGGATGCGACGCCGACGACAAGGACGACGCTATGCCCGTGACTACTCAAGGTCAAGAGCCGTCGACCAAGAAGGAGTGTCTGGATTTCATGGCTACGAATCTCATTCGTGCGTTCCACGATACCTCGCACCACGTGCGTGCCAGTGTCTGTGCGTGCTTTACGCTCTTGCGGCCCCACGACTGGAACAATCTTAAGGCGCGGCCGTCGTCGTCGCGGTTGGCGCTTGCCGCGAAACCCGCGCCTGGTGCACAGGCCCTGGAGACGTATACGCGCATCTTTTTACAGACACCGCGTGACAGCTCGCCCGTGGTGCGTGCGTCGGGCTTTCGTTTGCTCGGTTCGCTGTGTCTGTCGCCGGTATTTAAGACGCGCGAGTTTGCAATTGCTGTCGTCACGGCCGCGCTCGAGGCCTTGGGTGACGCGACATTGAATGTACGCGTGCGGGCCGCGTGGGCGTTGGGCAATGTGTGTACGACTACTGGCCCAGAAGCGTTTCCCCTCATGGAATCGACACTAGCAGTGGATCCCGAACTTGCGTTGCATGGAGACAAGGGCTACGCTAAAGACGAGACGGCCAGGGCGTCTTCGTTGCCGCGACCGACCGAGGAGACGATGGTGCTGTACGAGCTGCTCCCGGCGTACCAGCTTCGCAACATTGTGGAGAAGATGCTGGTGTTTGTCAATGACAATGACAAGGTGGCGTCGAGCGTTGCGCGTACGCTCGGGCTCGTGTGTCGCTGGGCGTTTTTCGAACCGTTTATTCGCAACGTGTCGACCAAGGAAGCACGCGCCGTGCAAGATTTGCTCGCGCAGACTATGGTGGTGCTGGCCAGCAAGGTGAATGCCGGCTCGCCCAAAGTGCGGTGGAATGCGTGCCATGCGATTGCCAAGGTGCTGCTCTGTCCGGGGCTGCCACTTGCCACGGTGCACTGGGCACCGAGTGTTTTTCAGGCGCTGATTAGGGCTATGGCCCAGCAAGAAAACTTCAAGGTCCGTATTAGCTCGTGCAGTGCGTTGCGCGTGCCGGTCTCTCGCAGTGCCTATGGTACGTTTTACCAGGCGGCGCTGCAGGCGACGATGGACGCGCTCGAGACGGCCTCGGATCTCAAGGACGTGACGGAGTTTCGCTACAAGGAACAGCTCGAGACGCAGCTCTCGTTTACGCTCGTGCACCTCATCCACGTGGCGACTTACGAAGACGATGCCGTGATTTGGCAGGCTGTGCAAAGCAAGCCGCCGCCGTACTTGTACGACTGGCTTTTCCACAATTTGCATCGCATGACGGCAGCGATTGATCGCGAAAATGAAGCTGCGCTCCGTGGCGACGGCCAGTTTGCGGCCGGTCAGGAAGATGTCCAAGACGGAAGCGGTGGGTCTAGTGGTGCCAGTGGTGGCGGTGGTGCGTCGTCGGCAGCAGCCGCCGAAATGCACGACGTTCACCCGATCCGCAAGGACGAGATTCTGTCGGCTGTGCGTACGCTCGTGCGAATTTTGCAGCATGAAGACGCTACGCGCGTGTACTCGACGAGTTGTCTGTCGATGCTGTTTGATGCGAAGCTGAGCCTCGAGCGCGACGTTCTCTACTCGAACGACGACCTCGCGTTTGAGTTTTAAGTAACAGGGGCAGACACAGTCGGGAGCCAATCCCTTGCATGAGGCACGTGCCGTGGTATCACGACTGTGAGGTAGCCATTGATATCGAATATGCATCCGGAGTCTGTTGTTCACTCACGTTCTCCCCAATAGCGTCACGATCTTTTTTTGCGATACTGTAGAGAGAGAGTAACCATACCAGCACTCATTGCCCCATCACTTCTTTTGATTTTTGACGCTGCCGTCGTGGAGGCCATGGAGCCTCTCTTCGCGGTTTCGCTTGCGGAACTTGACCTCGGACTCGGACACGGGCAAGAAATAGAGCATGGGTTTGGCGTCCGTCTGGAGAAACCGCGAACTGATTGGCGCTGGTGCGCCTATAAGGGATGGTTGTGCGGGAGAGACGACATCATGAAAATGGAGACTTCTCGTAGAGTTTTTGCCAGTAATCAATCGCACGCACCTCTGCCTCGGATGACACGTGCGCGCGGGACCGTCTCGTCAGCAGCTTTGTCGCTCTTTGTAGACGACGGTCCGGGCTGTTGTTGTGGAACTGCAGTCGTTCTCGGGGTTGTAGACGCTGTCGGGGGGCCACTCGCAATAACCTGCAAAGACGACACAACCAGGTTGGGTCTAACCACTATTACGACAGATCCACGCAACTCAGCAACTCACCTCCATGGCCGTCGTTGTCGCGAAAGAGACCGACAGTCTCTGTCCAGTCTCACTGGGCCACACGGTGCCATCGATCACTGCCTTTGTTGCTCGAGCCTATAATCACCACGATAATTCCACCATCATGAGCCTAATGGGTGCAATGGGTACATACTGAGACTCATCAGCACAACGCACCACATCGCTCGACACAAACGTGACAAAGCAGTGAGTCTTGATCGCATCCATCCAGAAGCCCCCTTCTTCCATGGGTCCGCACTGCTGCACAAACGCCTACCAAAAGCAATCCATCCAACGCATGAGCCACAAGCTCATGACTTGAGTCTCCACAAAAAAATTCACCGACCTTGACAGCGTTGAGCGTAAACGGTCGGCGAAAATTGTCGACACGCAGCGTCCGGCTCTCGCCATTATCAACACTATCAAACAAAGCAGACAATATTAGCACAGTGCATGATTGCCTCCCAACAAGGCACGCCTCCTTATGTACCTCTGTTCCTGCTTCACGTGAACAAGCGCGGCCGCCGGCTCTGCCAGCGGCGCCAATGCCGTCCTCTTGGCAGTCTCCCCTTCCTTCTCGCCCCTGTCACTCGTTCCACCAGCGTTGTTGGCGCTTCCCACCGACGGCGCTAGTGCCTCTGGGAAGCAGCCATGGCCTTGTGGGCAAGCAAGATGACGCCACCACTTAATGCCATGTTCGCTGGAGAAAATACACCCCCATGCGGCCATGACCCCCCACCTTCCATGCCGCGCGTCGGCCCGAATACGCCGTTGCGACTGTACCCCTTCTACAAGACACGAGACCACGTCCCCACAAAGACCCCAGCAGTCAACACACGTCGCTCTTCTGTCTCCATACACCCAATAGCTCTTGGTCGCACCGGAAACTGGATGGGCTCTTCGTACTCGTCGCTGCGCCGCCGCCAGCGCTGTCTCACCTAACATAATACAAGCATACCACCACACCACACGTGTGCCCTCTCCTCAGCCAGAGATAAAGAGATAGGGAACCTCATACTGTCACGTGGTCCGCCGTACCTCTCGCACGCGCGCTTGGCGAGCGGGTCCCATTGTGCTTCTTCGTCTTCTTCTTCAAGGGATGGCGATCACGCAATTTCGGTCAAGCAGACTCATCACCAGATCCAGAAGGAATTTCTCAGTGTTTGAGTAACACCCATCGGTCCCTCGTTTAGGTCCCATTCGTCCCGTGTTCTGCAGCCCTGTCCCTCGTTGGGACGCACAAGGTCCCGAATAGATGACGGCAGGAAGAAAATTGCCTCACTGTCAATACTGGTGATGCGGTCGGCTTCGCGCGATGTGCTGCTCCGTGCGGCGCTGCTGGTGACGGCGAGCGCGTTCTACTGTGCGCCACTGAGCTTCCTGAGTGCGCAGGACGGTGGTGGTGTACTTTCCAGTGACGCGGCGCCGCGCGTCGTGGAGATCCGCCTCTGGCTCACGCTGCTCGCGACGGTCGTCGCGCTCGTCGGCGTCATCTCGACGCAGCTCGTAATTGGTACTGCTCCGCTTCTTCATAGATTGTGCTTGGTGGGGTTTCTCAATGCTTACTGACTGCATTGTGTTGATGCAGTGTCGTGTTTCCATGCGGCAGTGCATGTAGCCCAGGCCGTGTGGCACGTGCCGCTGTGCACAGGCACGCCAGTCGCGTGCTGGCCCACGCATGCACTCGCGACCTGCGTGTACGAATACGGCTCGATCCTGAGCTTTGTGCTGCTGCTCCGCTACGTGTTGCTGCCGCCGCCCTCGACACTGGCGGCCACGCGAAAGCACAGGTTGGTCCGGGACGGTTCCCTCTACTGTACTGTGGAGGGACTCGGATCTCACGGTTGCTTTTATTTCTCTTTACTCAGCCGCCAGCTCAAGCGCTTTTTTCAGCAGCACGATCGCAAGTACGTGTCGCTCGTTGACCGCCTGCTGGACGATTACACGGGCAATGAACGACTGCTCTTTGCGCGCATCCGCAAAATCTACCGCGCCAAGACACTGTCCCCACAGTATCAATAAGAACAATCCAATACGAACAGAAGGGGAGAAGGAGATCTTTATTAGAGGATACGCGAACGCCAATGCAAAAAAGATAGAGTTGAAAAAAGGAAAAGAGAAAGAGACAACTTGCCCTGGATAAGAGAGCCGAGGTACAAACCCACGTTAACGCGAGTTCGACGTGCCCTTTCCGCGCTTGCCCGAGTTTTGCCACTTGGCCAACTTGGGCGTCGAGTGGCGATCGGCCTCGCCCGCGCGGGCCTTCTTGTTGGGGCCGCGCTGCGAGAGCCGCATCGCGCGCTGCACGTCCTGGGCTGCCTCTTCGGTCGGGAACCCAGACTTGTCGCGCGGCGTGACAAGCGACTGTGAGCGATTCCGCGACTTGGACCGCGCCGCCGACTTGGAGCGGAACCGCGTGCGCAAATCCATCGATTCGAAATCCTCTTCCATGTCAACGTCCATGTCGGCGTCGTCGCGGTCGCGCTTGCGGCCACGGCTGTCGTCCGTGACTTTCCGCTTGGCCGCGACGGCCTCGGCGTGCTTCATGCGGCTCGTGTCAACGCCCAGCTTCTCGAGCTCGGCCTTGGTCTCAGTGAGCGACCGCATTTTGGCGAGTGCCTTGCGCGGCAGCGACGAGCGGTTCTTGTTTTTGCGCTGGCGGTGGTCGGCAATCATAATGGCCTTTTTTTCACGAATGCGTGCGAGCTTGTCCTTTTGCTCGTCGTCCAAGTCACTGACCGGCTCGTCGTCGTCGCCCATGTCCATGGGCGCGTTGGCCATGGCTTCGTCTTCTTCTTGCTCGAGCGCGTCGAGCTTTTTGAGAATGTCGGGGTCCACAAAGTCGGCAATGTTCTTGCCGTTCCAGATCTCGGGGATCGAGTCAAAGACCCAGTCATCGCTTTTGAGCATGCCCTTGTAGTGCTCGCGGAAGTCGTACGAGTAGACGCCGGCGCCGCCATTGGCATTCATCAGATCCTTTTGGAGCACGCGGCCGGTCGGCACCGTCGATCCGCCGTTGGCACGCGCCTCCAAAACGCTCTCGGGGATCGACACCTCGCGCGTCTGGCTGTCGCGCGCCACGGGCACAGCGACACTCAGTCGGTTCAACACGTCGGCGACCTTGTTTCCCTTGACCTTGGAATTGACGCGGTGCGAGAGCAATTCGTCACAGGCATAGTTGCGCACGTCCATGACGTTTTCCTCCGAGTGGTTCGACATGGTGAAAAACTTGGCATTCGAGGTCGTCACGGCCTCGTTGATCATTTGCTGGTGGTCTTGCGACAGCGCATTGAACGGCGTCTGATCAATCTTGTTGGCGACCAGCACGAGCGGCTTGTTGGCAAACAGCGGACGAATGTTGCCAAACAGACTGAGCTGCTGCTCAATCGTAAAGCCGCACTGCTCGGAAATGTCCATAAAGAAAAGCACCGACGCCTGCAAGTGCGCGAGCGCCGTGACGGCCTGCATCTCGATCGTGTTGCGGTCTTCGAGTGGGTGGTCAAGAATACCGGGCGTATCAATGACCTGCCAGCGCAAGTACTTGTAGTCCAAGTGGCCCACGTACAGCGCCTTGGTCGTGAACGCGTACGGCTGCACGTCGACGTCGGCGCGCGTGACCTTGTTCATAAAGCTCGACTTGCCAACGTTCGGAAAGCCCGTGACAAGCAGCGTGCGAGTGTTCGGGTCGATCGACGGCAGACGCGACATGTGCTTGCGCACTTCTTCGAGGTACTCGAGCGAGGCCTTTTGCTTCTTGAGCAGCGTGCACATGCGACCAAGCGCCGCACGCTTGAGCTGCTTGCAGCGGTACAGCGAGTCGCCGTACTTGATCATGCGCACATAGTCCTTGGCAATATTGTCAATGAGCGCACGCGCCGTGTTGACCTGGCCGAGTGCGAGCTTGTAGTGGTCGCGGTCGTACAAAATGTTGATGAGATCGGCATAGAACGGATGGAGATCGTCGAGCCGCGGAAAGTCGTCAATGATCTGGCTGAGCTTTTCCTGGCACGTTTGCTGCGTGAACTTGACCTTGCGCATGTAGAACGCGCGGATGCGCGAAATGGCGTATGTTGGGTGGATCACGGTCGGCGTCTTGCGCTGCGTGCGCGTGAGCACAATGTCGATAAAGTCATTGGCCGTCGGCACAGTCTGGATCTTCTTGAAGTTGTAGACCACCATGATGGAACCTTACTGCGTTGGCTCGAGCTTGGTGTGATGCGGAAGCGCTTCCTCTCACGGAATGGCCCAGTGTGTCTCGCGCGATACAACGTCGCTTCGACGCTCGCCCTCCCAATCAATCGGAGCTCTTCGTTGGTTGGCTGTCACGCCAAGGTGGCTTTGAACGGGTACAGTGTACCACTTTCATGTACACCACATTTAGTGCATGTGTACCACACCACCAAAACTGTATAGAAGCCTGGGTCTTTTATTTGAAGCGTATTGGTAATACAGTACCGCCCTCATCTTGCGATGTCGCCCCACGCCAGACTGTAAAAGCCAGGGCAAAAGTGAGTCCCCCTTCCCACATCCATAAAGGGAAAGCAACGCGTGGCGCGCGAATTTCCCCCCGCGCCACTCCACTATCCGCCGCATTTGCTTGTATCTCCGCTGCGTTTTAGCGTTTAATACCTAGCGCATCGCGTTTCCCTCGTTGCGCTCGATCGAATCATGTGGTCGGCAATCTTTGGCGCTGAACAGGCGCTCCAAAATGGCGAACATGGCGAACACCATGGTGACCATGGCGACGGCTTTGCGTACCCGCCATCGCCCCATGCGGACCACCGCCACAACGGCTCGCCCGACAGCTCACCCTTCAAGCCACGCGGCGTCCCGGTGCCCGTGTCGCCCGCCGACACGGCCAACTCAACGCCACGCTCGTCGGCCGGCGACCTCTCGGTCGCTGCCCACTATGCGCCGCCGCCGCAACGCACGAGTTTCACGCGACACCCGAGTCTTCTCGAGCACGCCGACAGCGACGACGACGAGAGCCCCATGACCATGCTGCTGCGCCGCATGAACATGCTCATGGTGCGCGCCGGCGAGCACGAGTTTGAAAAGCGCGTGCTGGTCGACCAAATGGAAAAGGACCGCGAGCACATGAAGAAGCGCGTGACCGAGCTCGAGCAAACTGTGCAAGACCTCAAGGACCAAAACGTGCAGCTCCAGTACAAGATCGAGTACAATTCCGAGCCCATGCTCATGGAGCGGCTCCAGGACGTGACGGACATGCACGACGCACTCACGGCCATTAAGGAACAGCTCCAGCGCGAGCTTGAAGAAAAGGAAAAGCTGCTCCAAGAATTGCGCGAGCAGTTGGCCAAGCACGACGAAACGAACGAGTCGTTGCAGTGGGAGCTTGAGGATGAAAAGACGCAGCGCGAGCAGCAGCGCGTCGACGCTGACGCCAGCCTCGCCAAGCTTCAGACCAAGCTCGACTCGGCCACGCAGGTCGCCCAGGACGCGGCGCAGCAGCACTATGATGTACAGCTTCAGGAACTGAACGACCAGCTCACTGCTACGGCCCAGGAACGGGACCTTGCCGCGCTGCAGCGTGACGAGGCCGCGCAACGCGTCGAGCAGTTGACTACGTCGCTCATGGAGACGCAGCACCAAGTCGAAGAAGTGAACCAAACCAAGCTCCAGGAGATCATGGAGCTGGCTGCCGAACTGCAACAGGTCCAACAAGCGAACGAGCAAGGGCTCGCTGCGGTCGAGCAGACCCACCAGCAGGCACTTGCGAACCAGCACGAAGCGAGCGAGCAAAAGCTCGCTGAACTCCAGCAGTGGAGCGAGCAGCATCTCGCTGAAAAGGACCAGCAGATCCAGCAGCTCAGGAATGAGTGGACCGAGCAGGGTGATGCCGCCGACACGCGCATGCGCGAACGCTTTGTCGAGTTGGAGTCGCAGCTGGAAAACCAGGCGCAGGAGTATGACGCGCGCATCAACGAGATGAACCAAGTCATGGACGACTACAAGCACGACTGCATGGAGCTGTGGAAGCTCAACGAAGATTTGAAGCAGCAGCTCGCGCTCGCGTCGGCCGATTCAATGCTGAAGGAGGCCGAGTTCCGGCAAAAGGAATTCTCGGCGCAGTCGCGTGTGTCGGAGCTCGAGAGCCAGGTCGAAGAAGTGCAGGAGGCTATCAATCGTAAGGAACAGGAGCTCGTGGCGAAGGAAGAAGAGCTCATTAGTGTCCGTGAGGACGCGGCGCAACAGGTGGCGGCCGCGTCGAAGCGTCGCGAAGAAGAGCACCAGCCGTGGAAGGAGAATGCCATCCGCATGCTCACGGACCAGGTCGCCACTGCGCAGCGCTCGCTGTCGGATGCCATGGACATGAACCTGCACCTCAACAACCGCAACACGTGGCTCGAAGAACAGAACGGGCAGCTCACTGAGTCGGCTGCGGCTGCGACGGTGCATGCAGCGGGGGCCGGCCAGTTGGCGCAGCGTGTTCGCGAGCTGGAGTGCGAATTGGAGCAGCGTGTCCGCGATATCGAGTGCGAACTGGAGCAGCAACGTGTCGCGGTGTACACAAAGCAACTTTCCATTTTGGGCTTGGAAGCGCAGATCGTAGCTACATTGGCGGAGCTCGACGACAAGAAGCAGACGGCCACGTTTGAAAAGCAGCAGCTCGAAGAGATGCTCGAGAGTTCTAGCCAGGAAGCCGCCGCGCTGGATGCGCGCCTCGCCGAGTGGCAAGCTGCCCATGGCGAGCTGTCGACTCGCCTTGAGAGTGCGCAGTACGAGGCTGCCACGGCGACGATGCAATCGGAAGAATTGCACTCGCAGCTGGAGCAATGGTCGCGTGAGGGTGAAGAGTTACGCCACCACAACGACCAACTGCAGCAGCAAGTGGCCAACGCCGAAGCTGAATGGTCGACCCTCCAGGCTGACACCGAGGCTCGCATCGGCCACGTGTCGCATGAGCTCGATGATGCGCGTCGCGAGCTTGCCGCGGCCTTGGAGGAAGTGAACACGCTCAAGGTGACGGCGTCGGCGTCGGCCAGTGCCCTTCTTGAGGTGTCTACTTCGACTGCGGAAGTTGTACAGCTTCGCACTGCCAACGAAACGCTCGAGATCGAACTGCAGTCGCTGCGCGCCATGGCTCAGATTCTGCAGGAGAAGGAACAAGTGATTGTGGACCTTCATGCTACGCTCAAATCGCTTCACGAAGAGATTGATACCCTCAAGATGGTGAATGCTGAGCAAGAAAGCCAGATCAAGAACCTGCAGGAGGCGAGTGCCGTCAGCAACGTCGCTTCGCCCGCGCAGGAGGAGGAGCTCGAGGAACTGCGCACCGCGAACTGGGAGCTGGAAGAGCAGATGGAGTCGCTCAAGTCGGAACTGGCGGACGCATTGAAGCGCGTGCACGTTTTGGCGAGCCAAGCGGGCCAGAGTGCGTCTTCGGCCGATGAGATTCGTGCACTCGAGGCAGACAAGGAAGTCCTCCAAGAGGATCTGGATCTCGCGCAGTCGACGCTCGCGGAAGCCGAGGCTCGTCTCCAGGATCTGGAGTCGACCACCGCCGAGTTGTCGTCCAAGATTGTCACGCTGGAGCAACAGAACAAGAACCTGCAGGAAGCGTCGGAAGAAAGCTTGAACGATCTCGAGTCCAAGCTCGAGCAGACGACTGAAGAGCTGGAACACCTCCAAGAAGAGCTTCATGCCAAGTCGGACGTGTGCATGCAACTCGAGCGCTCGCTCCATGAAGCCCACACGAGCGCGAACGGTGAGACCCACGCTTTCCACGAGGAGCTTGCCGCTTCGCGTGACTCGATTGCGAAGCTCTCTGCTGAAGTCGAATACCTCAAGTCGAACGAAGCGGCCCTGGAAGCACGTGTCCAAGAGATGGACCAGTCAGGCTCGTCGCTCTCGGAGGAACTGGAGATTGTCCGCACGGAGCGCAAGGCGCTCGAGCACCAGCTCGCGCAAATGCAGCACGACACGCAAGAGGCAAGTGTGCAGATGGAACAGCAACTCACGGCAGCGCGCCGTGAGGTGACCGAGTCCCAGGCGTCGATTCGTGACCTCTCAGATGAAATTGAACAGCTTAAGGAACTGCTCGAGCATGCGCGTGTCCAGATCCAAGACCTTGAGCAGCAGGCGCAGGGTGCAGCGACTGAGCTTGTGGCGCCGCTCCAGCGCCAGGTCGACGCGTTGACGGCCAAGAACCAGAGCGTGATCGCGGAGCTCGAGACTATGCGTGAAGATCTCGAGACCAAGGATGAGCAGTCCAAGTCGCAACTCGAACAGCTTCGCGCTTTGCTCGAGGAGACCAAGCAAGAAAACGTCACACTCACGGAGGCATTTGCGGTCAAGGAGTTGGAGTTTGAGACGCTGCGTGAGGCGAACGCCACGGAGATTACCACGCTGCGCGCGGCGTTGGTTCGCATCAAGGACAAGAAGAAGCAGATCATGCCCGAGCTCAAGCAGCTCCGCATCGACGTGGAGCAGCTCCGCGAAGCGCAGGTGAGTGCGGCTGCCGAGCGGGACGCACTCCTTGCGCAGGTGGACACACACCTCGAGGAGATTGCTCGCTTGCAGACGTTGCTGCAACAGGCCGAAGACGAGGTGGCCAACAGCAGCTCGGGTCAAGTCACGGAGGAGCAATTGCGTGCGCTCCACGAAGAGAAAAACAAGGTTGTGAACGAATTGCGCGAGCTCGAGATGGTCAACAGCCACTTGGCCGAGACCAACACGGGGCTCGAGGCCACGCTCCAAAAGTCCAAGGAGTTTTGCGAAGACCTGTCGCGTCGCTGCGACGAAAAAGTGAACGCTGTGCAAGACTCGATGCAGCAGGCTCTCGAGGAGCGTGCAGCCGAGAGTGCGCAGATGGCCATTATGAATGGTGAGCTGCGCCACGAGATTGAGCAGCTCGCTGAGAGCCGCTTTGAGCAGGAGCGGTACATTGAAGAGCTGCGTCTCCACCTCGCCGACCTCGAGGCCGAAAAGAACGTGCTGGCCGCGCGGTCTCACCGGCTCACCGAGGAGCTTTCGCAGTTTATGGAGCTGCCCGACGAGGACGCACTCGCCGCCTCGCAGACACAGGCACCGGATCTGTGGGAGCTCTTGTCGTCGGGCATGGAGCAGCTCAAGGCCGATTTGGAACTCGCGAGCAAGTACGCGTCGAGCATTGAAGGCGGGGTCGTGTTGGACGAGTACGACAGTCCCGAGGGGGACCAAGCGCTAGCGCTGCCCGCGACGCCACCAGTAGCGGCGGCCGCCGTGTCGCGATCTTAGAAGGCCCAGAAACGGGGTATTTTGTATCTTGTATCATTCTCTCTTGTTTTGATTCTATGAACCCCAACACCGTGGCAGTCGTTAGTGATCCATCCATTTCCCGTCCCCACACTAAGAATAAATGTACCTACCTACCAACCTTCGAGCCCCTCCAGCATCATTGTCTTGCCTGGAGGGGTCTGATCCCCGGGGACTCTTTGCCTCGCCTTCATCTCCAGCATCACAACGCGTCATGTCGAGCACCATGACCATGGAGATGGTGCCCAAGAGCCGACTCGTCGAGGCCAAGCAGGTGCGATTGATTGCGTTGCGTTTTGCACGAAAACTTGACTGGGACTGACGCGTGTGTTACTGGTAGAAACGCCAAGAGGCCTCCAAGGACGCGCTCTTGCTGCGCAACCGCATTGCGCTGCTTAAGGCCGAAGAAGAAAAGGCCTGGAAAAAGATCGAGCAAACGCGGCGCCGCGCGGCCGAGCTCTTCAAATTGCGCGACGACAATACGCGCACGCAATCCGAGCTGCGCGAGCTCGCATCGCTGGCCGAGCAGGAGCTGCAGGCGTCCATCAAGGCGAAACGCAAACTCGTGCTGAGTATCGACTCGCTCCAAAAGAAAAAAGACACGGCCGAGCAAATCACCGAGGCGCGTCGCCACGACGCCAAATTGCTCAAAGAGGAAAAGCAGAGCTGGAAGAAAATGACCGACCAAAAGCGCCACGACGAACTGCTCGAAGCGATCCGCAAAAAGGAAGAGATCGTGCTCCAAAAAGAAATGCTTAAGACGAAAAAGATGCTCCAAAAGCAAGAGATCGAAAAGATCACCAAGGAGCGTGCGATCGAAAAAGTGCGTGCCGAGGAAGAGTCGATCCGCCGGCACGAAGCCGAGGTCCACGACATGGAACGCATCGAGCTCGAGATGATCCAGCGGCTGCGCAACACGCAGCACCTGCAAAAGCAGGCCTTTGAAGAGCTCGAGATTGCACTGAGCGGCACGGCCGCCGACGGAGGACTCGCGAGTCCGTACAAAGACCAGCAGCGCAGTCCGCATCGCGCATAGAGAGAATAGGAGACCACCCACCACAGTATAATCACACGTGTGGGTTTCTTGCTCTCTTCCTCGTCGATTACCGAGTCGATTGGTCTTCTGGGGTTTCTTGAATGGTAGTTTCCATACCGGCGTTTTCATTGTTCATCGCTTCTGTCGGTATCGTATGCGAGGGTCTTTGGAGCAGCGTAGCGATCTCGTCTTGCAGATTCCGAGCTCGGGACATGGCGGCTTCTGGTAGCGCAGGCGATTGTGAGATCTCTGTCAAATGCGAGCTCAACGTGTCGAGTGCTGCCCCGTCAGTGTGGTCGTATTTCTTGAACGCGTCACGAAGCAGTCGAAACGCGAGCTCACATTGCAGGAGACAGCATTCGGCCCAGAGCGATCTAGTGTCGGTCTCTTCATCGGCCAGTTCACGAAAGAGTGGCGGAGACCCAAGGTCGAACATGCCGCCTGGGAAGAGTAACTGGATAACTGCAAGCTGGTCACCATGCGTGGAGGCGACAAGCGCCAAGAGAAGATCGCGAAGCACTTCAAGTGCACTCAGCAAGTAGCCGCTCATGAGCTCGGCAAGCAGCTTGAGCACGAGCCGACTAATGTTGACCAGCTCTCGCATTCTTGCCATCGCATCGTCGTGTTTCCGGCCGCTGGATTCAGAAGGAGATACCATATAGTCGAAGGCAGTGGCATCACCGAGCTGCTCGACGACATCGTCCGGTGTGAGTACAGATCCATCGAACCAGAGACCATGCTCTTGACAAGTCGCCAGCGAATGGAGCCAAAAGACGCTCGAGTCGAATGCCGGTTCGACAAGGGGTGGCTCGGTAAGACCGAGAAGGCTGAGCCAGGAGATCTTCTGCGAGACTTGCAGGATCTCAATAAACTGCCCGGCTTGTCGAGCCGATTCATTGGTGTGTTGGACCGTAGCCACGCCATTTGCATGGACTTCGATTTTCCCCGCGTTTAAAGTCGATGCAATACCGAGAGTAATGAGACTCAGCATGTACAAAGCTTGCCGTGGTAAAGATGCCGTCGCAGTATTTCCTGGCGATTGTGTGTTGTGGAGCAGACCGGAAATCGCTTGGGAAGCAAACACAAAGTCTCCGTGCGCCAATGCGAGGTTGCAAATCGACACGAAGACAGAACTAGCGACCACGGAGTGGTTCGCTTCTCCACTCACAAGGTCTGGGGACGCGGTCTTCAACACGGCTGACCACACGGACACTGCTCTTCTTGCGTCTTCGATGCTTCCGGATGACGCGAGAATCGTGATGGCTCGCAGATTCGCTTCAATGGAATCGATCGACAGGTATGCCGCTGCAGCTTCGTCAATCTTCTTTTTCTTTTCCAGCATTTTTGCGTACTGCCAGGTCGTGTTTTGGAGCAGCGGATGGCTTGATCCGAGACGCGTGATAATTAATGCGATGGCTTCAGGGTACATGTCCCCCTCGATGAAACACTCAATCGCACACTCGACGTGGCCCACGGCGAGATACTGAAGTGCTACAATGAACAAAACGCTAGATAAGCCCATGGATCAAATCCCAGCCAGGGTAAGCAGCAAAACCTCACCAGCACCCTTGTACTCTCCCGATGCTTTGAGCTGACTTGCGTAGAGGATCGAAATCTCGCGCCACACGTCGTGTCCTGCCATCGGTGCGTAGGCCACCCAGGCAGAACTGAGCATACTATGGCTCGCGAGCAGTCGTAATGCCTCTGCGATTCGACCTTCGAGGAGATATAGCTGCGCCGCGTCGTCGATTTTGCCATCCTACAGATGTGCTCAGTGAGCTGCGCAGTTGTGGTAAATGATCAATCAACAGAAGCCGACTCACCTGCTCCAGCACCTTCCTCTTCGCCTCAATCCCCTTTCTAGCTGTTTCACGCGCGTCTTCAGCACTGACGGCGGGATCCACACTTGGTCTCCTCGGCAGCATCCACTTTGTGTCTTCAATGGTGAGCAAGGATTCGGCCTTCGCTATCTTCTTCTTCCCACGAGGCTTGGAGCTCATTTTTATGGCGACCGGCTCCACGATATCTTCAGATTCTGGTCGAACGACTGGTGTGACCGTGATCGCTTGTAGCGGTTTGGCGCGCGCCGCTTGGTGGCTTGACGTCCGCTCGTGTTTGCCAGTTGCACGACTCGCAGTGTGGTCCTCATAGTCCCACAGGCGAATGGACTGGTCCTGCCCGCAGCTTGAAAGCACCGTGGACGTGATCCAAGCTATCGAGAAAACTCGGTTCGCGTGGAGGTGGAACGCACTAACGTGTGCTCGGTTGGCAACGTCCCACACCTTGACGGCACCGTCATCACCACATGATGCAATCAAGCAGGTGTCGGCGTTTGGACTCCAACGGAGACAATTGACGACAGCAGAATGTGCCTGAAAGACCGCGACCACATTTTCACCGTACCCTGGTCGCTGGCTGAGTCGGCGAGAAGATGTAGAACCTGGACCCACTCCCTCGTAGACCATTATCTCACCATTCTTGGTACCGGAAGCGAGAAGACATCCCGACGAGACATCGGGGCTGCTCCACGATACGGCCGACACGTTTTCTTTGTGTTCAAAGATGCTCGCGTGCAAAGCTAATCCGATATCATTCTTGCTCGTCGAATTGGACTCGGTGCAAGTCAGGATATCCAATTTGCCGTTGCTCAACCCAACGGCGAGAACCGCACTGGCCGCATCCCATGCAAACGCACCGCAGTCCTTCCGGACCACGATCGAGGCGTCCTTGTCGATATCGGCCCGGCAGAATTGCCCCGAGCGATCGCAGCTCCAGAGAAAGATCACGACGTCACCTCCACTGGGACGCTGGGTGCCGTGGTCTCCGTGGTCTTGCTGTTGCGCCATCGCATCCTCGAGACTTTGTCCTTCTACTTGCGCTTGCTCGAGTGCCTTCATCGCCTCTTGAAAGCTGCTTGTACCACCAACTTCGCTATCGCTCACTGTCGGAGTCGTAGAGTGGACCGTCCACTGCAGCTGGTGGACTTCACCTGCGTGCTTGACTTTAAGACGTTGCGTACTCTTGCTTCGAGAGTCCCACATCCCTACTCGTCCGTCTTCCGTGCCGAAGGCAAGCACGTGATCTTGCGTAGGATGCCAACAGACGCAAGTCACTTTGCTTTGCATGCCTTTCCACACGAGCTCCGTCTGGTATCCACCGGCGGATGCCTTACCCGAAAGATTCCAGACACGAATCGTTTGGTCACCGACTCCACACGCGAGCTGTTTCTTTGTCTGGTTGAAGTCGAGAGAATACGCGAAGCCTCCTTGGGCCGGGACCCGTTCAATGCACGTCAGCATACTCGCGGCTTTCGCAGTGAGATCTTCGCTCCACACTCGTAGATCCCGATCCAATGAGATCGTCGCCAACAATGACGGCGGCGGATTTTCGGTAGAATCGACGCTAGACGGTACAGCATTCGACGCGCGTGAGGATGCGATTCCGAAAAGCAACCGGTTGTGACCGTTCTTGACGATTGACGTCGGCTTGATCGTTCCGCGTGGAGCTCCATTCCACTGGAAGAGCTGGAGGTTGCCTTCGAAGCTGCCCGTCCACAGTCCGTACTTGACGCAGCCATCAGATGCCACGGCGTACGTCCACGCTAGTGGTAACCAGAGCCGAGTCGATTGGCTGTGCGAAGATGCCTGCTGAGGCTTACGCACTTCCAGGCGTGCTGACAGGAACGGTTCCTGGCCACTTTCGTCGCCGTCTGTACCCTTCGGCGGAAAGGCCCACACCTTGATCGATCGATCCCGAGACGCCGTTGCAAGGTATTCGACTTGTGGTATAGAGACAGAGATTTTAAAAGCCCACACGCAAGACTGGATCTCGAGCTCGTGTCCATCCAGTCGGTATCGAACGCTTTTCTCGACCATGTTGACGACACACAGCGCGCCACTGCGATACCCGACGGCGACGAGCCGTTTGTCCGATGGCGATACATCCATAGAGAAGACGGCATCGCGAGGCAGTGGCGAAAACGTCGACACGGATGCACTAGTGAACAGAGCACAAGCCCAAAGTGTCAGTACACACAACCCACCGCACAGGGGCAACGTCACGCGGGACGTACGTATCACGTTGCCATAAGCTAAGTACGCCTTGTTTATCGCCTGCAACGATCCAATGGGGATCCAGATCTGAGCGCACCCCGAGTGCCGTGACTTCCGTCGTGGTGTGCTTGCGATGCTGGTCAACGCGCGTGAGCGTCACGGGATCCCTAGCCGTAGACACAGAGGACAGCCCATCAGATAATTATAGTGTTACCTACGTTTAGTGGCTATCACGCACCATATCTGGACCGCGCCTTCTTCGCCCGCACACACGATGCGCAGGTCGCCGTCGGCATCGCGCAGACATCGCAGCGCCGTCACGCGTCCGTCTTTCTTGCCGCGCGGCAGCAGCGCCACAAACTGCGTCTTCAGTGGACGCTTGAGCATGTCGTCAAACGCATCGGATGACTGCGGCTTTGCCTGCGCTGCAACAGGGGCAACCATGTTGAACTGTAGGTACAGGTAGATAAAGAGAAAGTCGTTGTATCCACCAACACCGGTTCGGCAGGGATAGACTATCGCACCCACCTCGTAAATGCAAACGGCGTTCTTGGCGCCGTAAACAATCAGCCAGCGCGCATTGCGAGCATCGTATCCCCAGTCGCAGACCTACGCACAGTGTCCATGTTCAACCAGTAGCCATCTCCTCGGCTTCGTTCTACCGCCTTCCACGCACCTGAGAACAGTACCAATTCGCCGCCGGTGGCAGCACACGAAGGTGTGCACGTGAGCTTTCTTCCGTGACGACCTCATCATCCAGAGCGTCGCTAGTGACGCCGTTCTCGCCACTTAATACTGCCATGGTTTTCCCCCAAGATTTGTTTTCGAGTTTTTAGTTTTCCCCAGATTTTGTTGGCGCGAACCAACAAGACGGTTAACTACACTTCCAAGGTTAACACTACACTAAGTTCGCACGAGCAAATCCGTTAGGTTCGCATAAGCTTTAACGTGTGTCTCTTCATCACGAAGATCCTTCCCCAAATGCGGCTCCACGTGAGCGTCCACGGCCTGCACTTTGCCGTGCCCTGCGGCGAAGGCGCACAGAGCGTCAAGTGGCTCGGGCTAGCAGTCGCACAGCGGTACGCGCTGGCCACGCCCCATGGACGGTGCCGCACGCGCGAGGACGCCCACATCAAGCCGGGATTTTACCTCCCCGCGAGCATTTCCAAGACGGTAAAATGCTCGCCTTTCTTCCGTCGATCCGCCTCTAGAGATGTTTCATCAGAAGACTGTATATATATGACCTTAGCACGGCGGGCAGGTGTTGCTGCCGTCCCAGAAGATCACGGACGCGTGCAATGACAATGACCATATTACAGTGCTGCTCCAGCAAGAGGTACCCGTGAACGAGATTGGCGCGCCGCAGTTTAGCCCGTGGGCGGCCAGCGCCTTCTCTTCGCAGATCAGAGCGTCCACCGACTCGTTGGCGACCGCCGGCGCCAAGGCGTCCTCATCATCTCCACCAGGCGACGCCAAAGCCAGCGGCGGCGGCACAAGCTCGGCGCGAGCCGAACAGAAAGAGACGCGCCCCACCACAGAATCCAATACCCACGACGACGAGATCAAGCAGTACGCGCGGTCCGAGATGCTGCAGCAAGTCAATTCGGGTCAGTTCCAGTCCGAGATGGAATTCGAGGCCGCGTTTCTATACGACTGGTCGCGGCTGCGCATGGACGAGCTGGAAAAGGACGCCAAGGAGCGCGAGACCGTCCAGGATCTTTTGCTCGCACACTTTGCGAGTCTCAATCGCGCCTACATGCACTACGCCGTGGGCAGCGGCGAGACAAACTACGGCATGAACGGCCACGAGCTCGCGCACTTTCTCCACGAGTGTGGACTCTACCACGTGGATCACGACGCGTCGGCCATTGAAAAGCTGTTTGTGCAGTGCACGCGCCACGAGCCGTTCCTGTCGCCCTTTGACCGCAACACGCTCGCGCGCGTGGGCTTTTGCCATGCACTGCTGCGCGCCATGCTCTCTGGTCCACGCGAGGCCACCACCAGTGGTATCACCACGAAAGAGTTGATTGAGAAGAAGCTCAAGGAGCACGTAGCGCCGACCGTGGCGCGGCTCACGTCGGGCCCGTTCCGCGACCACACGCACCATGATGTGAGTCGCGACATCTCCCCCAAAAAGTCTTTTTCGGATGGAAAAACTAACATTTTTTTCCAAAAACAGAAAATCGTGGCGTTGTTCCAAGAGATCAAGCCCAGGCTATTGAAATTGTACGCCAAGTACGCGCAAGAGCACGGCAGCGGCGAGGCCTCGGCGCGAGTGTCGGCGGATTCTACCCACGGTGGCGGTTGGCCGCAGCTGCTGAACGCCACGGGGCTCAAGAGCATGCTTTATGACTGTGGCGTGTTTTGCGTGGGCGACACCAAAGCCCACGACATTTTTAACCAGGTTTGGTATCATAGTCCTGTTCCGCATGCGTGTAGGTCTCTCTCACTCTTTTTGTTTTTCAAATACTAGGCCATGGAGCAGTGTTTTGTCGGTATGCGCGGCCTGGGGGTCTTTGACGAGCACGAACTCGTCTTTGCCGAGTTCATGGAAGTGCTCACGCGCGTCGGCCTGGCCGTGCTGGACGACAGCACCCTGTCGCCCACGGACGCCATCAAGATCACGCTCGACGCGATGCGTAGTCTGCCCGTCAAGCCACTACGGAAGTGAAAAAAACTACTACTGCATCGACTATATTAGAAGAAAAAAAATACTCTTGCGTGGTGTTTTTTTCACTCACACCACATCTGCACGCTAATTGTGTTCTTGGAAAAAATAAAAATAAAAACTCAGACCGACGCCGAGATGCAGTCGTACCAGGCCTTGGCCGACTCGACCGAGTCGCCCGAGATCTTGAGCCGCGAGCCGTCGGCAAACGTCATGAGCATGCCGTTGGTCGTGTCCCGCGTCGCGCCCAAATCCACGACATTGCCAATGGGCTGCAGCAAATTGTCCACGTCGTCGGCCACGCCCAGCATGTTGCCGTCGGCCACGTAAAAGCGCCGCACGCGCGTGCTGCCCTTGTGGGTCGTGAGCCAGCCGCCAAACACGGGCCGCATCTTTTTGCGGCGCCGGCTCGCGAGGTAGCTCTTGATATTGAACCGGTCGGCGTGGCGACACACTTCGGAAATTACACTGCGCCAGTGCTTGGCCGTCTCATACGACTCGGCGTGGAGCTTCCACGACGCGCCGCTCGCAAACCGCACTTCGAGGCCGTGCTGCTTGCCGTCCCAGTCTTTGACGCCACAGATTTTGCCGACTTCTTCAGCGGCCGAATTCACGTCCTTGGCAAAGCCAAATTCCAGGCCATGCAGCGTACAGTACACGCGCTTCCACGACTTGAAAAGCCCCATGGGCTTGAAGAGCCAGCCCGAGTGGTTGGGCAGCGCCGTCTGAATGTAGCTGGATTTCACGAGCCGCGCCGACGACGGCACTTTGGAGTTGGCGCTCGCCAAGGCCGAGATCGCCGCGTACCACAGCATGCGGTCGTCGTACGAGTCCGTGTACACAAAGACTGACTCGCCCGAGGCCAGTTCGATCGCGAGCGCGTTCGTGTGGACGTCGGCAAACGCGATCGACCGCACGTACCCCGAGCTTCTCGCGTCGGCGGGGCTGCGCGCATCGTCGCGGCATTGCATATACCCGTCATTCCGTAGCGTGAAGAATGTGAGCACCCAGCGCTTGGTGCGGTGGTCCTGCTTGTACAGATACCCTTCATGCTGGTCGGCCGCCAACGTGTAGGTCGTGCGCGACTGGTCGTTCGAGTTTTGCAGCTTGTCGAGGGACTTGGTCACTTGGTTGATCCACTCTTCGCGGTCCTGTTCATTGCCACAGTACGCGTGGACCGGGTTCCCCGACGTGTACACAAGCTTAATGCCCCACGGCTTGCCGTCCCATCGCTCAATGGATTGCACCATGCCAAAGCCCTTGGACGCGCGTCCCGGTTCCGGACTGTACCGAAAATCCAGGCCAGACAAGACGGCAAAGTACCGCTTCCACGCGCGCATGGTATTGCTCTGAATGTAGAGCCAGCCCTTGTGGGGCACGACGGCGCCCGATGTGCGCCGCGTGTCAAAGCACGAGTCGGTGCTCTGTCCGGCCGTTGAGCCAGTCGTGCTCTGCGCGGCGATGCGATAGTCGGGTGCAGAGCGACGCCCATCCACGGACGGGCGATCGGGCACGGGCCCCGCGAGCCCGCTGTAGCTGCGCTGCCGTGCGTTGGCGTTGGCACGATTGCCATTGCTGCGTGGGTACATGTCGCGGTAATTGCCCGTGCTAATGGGCAGCCCCAATACAGCGTCTTCGTCTTCGTTAATGGTCTCAGTCTCGCGCTGGTTGGACGCGCGCCGCGGCCGCTCAACGGCGACGCCCACAGCCACGGGCGACTGGAGCGACGAAGACGTCGTCGAGCCCGTACGGTCATAGCTGTAGCGCCGCGGTGCCGGTGCTGGTGATCGTGCTGGTGACCGTGCCTCGTGGTGTGGTGTCGAGAACCGGTGGTGGCGCGACGGCGACGGCGCCGCGTCACGATGGCTGGTGTGGTGCTGGTGCTGGTCGCGTCGGTGATCACGCTGGTTGTTGTTATTGTGGTGCGTGGGGGTGGCGCGCTGCTGCTGCTGATTGTTATTGTGATTGGGCGGGGCAATGTCGCGTCCGTGGACGAGTGCCTCATAATTGCGCGTCGAAATGGCCATGCCCACGACCGTATTGTCGTTAATACCATCAGAATTCCGAGACGGCGACGCCGCTCCGTTCGCGCGGCCTCCTAATAACGCCTGGTAAATCCGCGTCGTGACGGCTACGCCCGTCGCCACGTCTGCGTCTTCGTCAACGCCACTGTCGCTGGCAGCAGCCACGCTCGGAGAGGCTGCAGTCGAGCTGGGACGCCCCAACAGCGCCTGGTAATTGCCGGTCGCGACCGCCACGCCCGTGGCGACAGCGTCGTCGCCAAAGCCGGCGTCGCCGTGGCTGACGCTCGAAGACCGACTCGTTCGTGCCTGCCCCAACAGCGCTTGATAATTGCCGGTCGCGACCGCCACGCCGACCGCGAGGTCGTCGCCAAAGCCACTATCGTCACTGCTCACGGTCGGTGACGCCGCCGCCCTGCGTGCCCCTAATAGTGCTTGATAATTGCCCGTTGCGACGGCCACGCCCGTAGCGACGGCGTCGTCACCAAAGCCGCTGTCGTCACTCGTGGGCGACGCTGCCACCGTGCTCGTGCGTCCTAGTAACGCCTGGTAGTTGCCGGTCGCGACCGCCACGCCCGTGGCCACTTCTTCTTCAGCGTGGTCGTGGTCGTCCGTGGCCGCGGCCGTGCGTCCTAATAGAGCGCGGTAGTTGCGTGTGTCGAGCGCTAGACCCATCACGGCCGCGTCGTCCTCGTCGTCGGAGCTGCGGGCGAAATCGGGAGGAAGGCGCTGGACGCTTGTGCCCATGTGGTGGCGCGTTGGTTTGTTGGTGGGAATTTGTGTTGGGAATTTGTTTTGTTGGTTTGGCTTTGTTGGTTTTGTTGGTTTGTTGGCGCCAGCGGTGTACCCAACACCCCAACGACGGCGCGAGGTGCGGAGAATATGGGCGACGTGGCGGGTGGGCGGTTCTCTTTCGTCCCTTCCACGCAGCCAAAGCACCATGCAAAAATCAAGGGCCCTACCCACACACCCACGCTCGGGTTACAAAACACTGTTCTGTACCCAACGGAGCCCTCTGGAGCTTTCTAGTGACAAAACGTGAGTACATTAGTAAGAACCTGTAACAATATATACATAGTGAGAAGGTGTGATTCAAAGTTTAGAGATTGGCTCTCAGAAAGCTGTAGCATTTGATTTACCTCATTTATGAATAGAGGCAGCCACGATAGTGCTGCCGATGAGCCCTAGCCCTTT